>JBBBDQ010001462.1:2680000-2715000 GCA_037127315.1 Ascarosepion bandense | reverse complement strand
AAAAAAAAGAAGAACCATTCTATTTTCATTTAGAATTATCCACTTGCAATAAATACTAAAATAGTATGAAATACATCATTTTCTTTTAAACTCCGGTGACCTAATAATTATAGACGGTAGTGTCGATAGATAAATAGATAATAGATAAATAGATAGATGTGAACAGAGTACGATAGATAGATAGATAGATAGATAGATAGATAGATAGATAGATAATGAAGAAATTGGGATAGATAGATAGATAGATAGATAGATAGATAGATAGATAGATAGATAGATAGATAATGAAGAGACATAGATAGATAGAAAGATAGATAGATAGATAGATAGATAGATAGATAGATAGATAGATAGATAGATAGAATTACATAGGTAGAAATGAATAGAATTAGGTAGGTAGGTAGATAGGTAGGTAGGTAGAGAGATAGAGTGAGAGAGAGGAGGAGCGAAAGAGAGAAGAGAGAGACAGACCGACAGTTTCCAAACTAAACTAATCATCAGATAATCCGGGCACATGGAATATGGTTCGATAATCGTTTAAAGCATGAAACGTCTCCGCAGTGTTAATTTCTGTAATAATATTGTTCAAACAACTCCCCCTACACACATGCTCTTATATATATATATATATATATATATATATATATATATACATATACTCATCCGCAGACAGATCTGTTTCGCTGTATCACAGCTCATCAGTACGATTAGACATCCGATTGTTTTTTACCTAAGATTGAAACCCGACCGAATTGGCGTCAGTCGATGATTCTACCTCTGAACTATGGGCGCTAGAAGGAGGCAGATGTTTGGCGTGTATATTATCATTATACACGCCCAATAGCTGAGAGTGTTCTAATTCATTGCTGAATGAACGATGCGTAGATGCTAGAGTAGCTACTGTTTTTCAAAGTCTACCATTCTTCCAGAGTGCTCAATCAGGGTGTGAGAGTGTAAATTGTCATCCGATAAACACCTTTAAAATCAGGTTGTTCAATCACAAGTCTACATTCCAAATAGAAAACTTAAAAAACTGTACAAAATTGGCTAGCCATGTGTGGAAATTGAAATCAAAATATGGAAAATAACCAGACATAACATGGAGTATAGTGAAAACATCCCCACCTTAAAACAGTGGCAAAATATGTCGACCGTGCCAGGAAGAAAAGTTAACAGTTATGCTGTTACCAAACGAAAATGAACTATTAAATGAAAAAACAGAAATTCTAATTATATCCATACTAAAAAATAGTTATTAGGTTCATACAACCATAGATGAAAACGTTATAATTTCCTGTAATTTAAAAAATTCAAAAATTACCCGATACGTGAGCGGTAAAAAAAAACACCGTTAAGTAAGCGTTCTTTCACAGAAACGGTAAAAATCAGTTATTGCAATTCGCCTGAAAACACCACTAATGGTAGAAACCTAGATCACGAAATGGAATATATATATATATATATGTATATATATATATATATCGACCTGAATATTCCAGAAATCCGGCGGTATTTCTTGAATATTCAGGCCGGTAGATGTATATAAAAAATATGCTGTTTAATAATAAAAATAGGTCGTCTACTCAAATATGAGTATCTATAAAAATAACGTTTAAACAAATAAATTACAGATATGTCGGTTTTAATCCATTTCTCAAGACGCACACACACAAACACACGCACACACACACACACACACACACACACACACACACACACATATATATAGTGACGTAAATTAATAAATATACATATAAGGAAGGTGCACATATGTATAGTATTATTGTTCAGGAGTTAATAAAACAGTGCTTAATGTATGAACAGAGCTGTATTATATATATATATATTAATAAATATACATATTATCCTATATCTACGGTACGACTCGGAGTTTCATGCGTTATGCAATCATCATGTGCTTATTTCAAACTGACAGTTTAATAGAGTTGAATTTAAGTTCACTCAATGTTCCTTGGAATTAAATCTTATAATGTTAAATTAGTAGTTTTTTAAAAGCAAGATTAAAAATTTAATTATTCTAAGGTTACATGTAGATAAAGATTTAAAATTTAAATTTAAAATTTAAATTTAAAATTTAAATAAAAATAAAAAAAATAATAAACTGTAACAAAAAAAAATCAAAATTACTAAAATCATAAGTGTACAGAACCCAATTTGTCCTAGTATTCAATCCTTTTATGCATATCAGTCAGGTAAGTGCCACACGTAATACACGCATGGGTGATCATGTCTCTAAAGAGACATGACTGACTGGGCAGAAAATATTCCGGCAGTAGGTTGATATTACTTCCTGCGGTAGAGTGGTTTCCAGCCAATGCTACAGAACCCAATTTGTCCTAGTATTCAATCCTTTTATCTATATCAGTTAGTTTAGTGCCATACGCCATACACTCATGGAGCGATCATGTTTCGAAAGATACATGACTGACTGTGTAGAAGATTTTCCCGCACTTTCTTAGGTAGACAAGGCTATAAAGCCCAATCTGATCTGCCCTTTGGCCCATTGCTGGAGAGAGAATCGACAGATTTATTTCGTTTCCCAATGGTATTTGCATGTAAGTGAATGCAACGAACTCAACTAGAATTCGAACTCGACTATCCGATTTTTCGTTCTGAGCCGGTATCCACTGCACCACAATGTGCATCCATCATGCTCATAAGAATACCTAAATCTAAACTTATTTATAAATGGAAATTTGTCTGTGTCTGTGTGTGTGTGTGTGTCTGTGTGTATGTATGTGTCCGTTACCTATAGACTCCGAAACGGCTGAACCGATTTTCTTGAAAATTTACACAGTTGTACTATAGGCGTGTGCAAGTGTTCTTAGCTAGGTTTTGTGTCGAGGTACCCACCAATAAATATCGAAAATCGATAATCGAGAAAATCGGTTATAGAAGGAATGGTCCGATTTTAATCAAATTATATATACTCATAGACAAAGACATAAGAAACGATATTCAGAAGTTTCCAGGTTGCAATTCTTACAATAGCACAGAAAATCGATAATATATATATATATAAAAGGCAAGATGTTTGTGTGTGTGTCTGTTTATCTGCCTGTATGTCTCTATTTTTTCAGCCCTTTTATTTTAGTTTTTGCTTCCGGTTTGGCTCTAAGTAGGTATAATTGTAGTTCTTAGTCTCAGCCATGATACCATTTACTCAGAGGACTTATTTAGCATTCAAAATTCAGTTTACAACGAAAATAACTTATTTAATATCAATACCAGGAAATTAAATTTGACTTACAGCCATTCATTTTTCTTTCAGTCTACGGTTTTGGTTTAACTGGAAACAACTGTTGCTTTTAGTCTTTCGTGCCAACGTCCAAAGAGTCTGAGTTCCAGGACTATGGATTAGTTTTAAAGCTTTCATTACACCCGAGCAACGCCGGGTTAGTCTGCTAATAATATATAATACTTTGCCAGCTAGATTCTGCTAGATTCTGCTCTGATGAGGTTCTCCCCCTTGTGCCCGACCACATTAATTTAAGCGTACTACTAGATTTGCATGTAGGACCCATCATTCCAACCTCAGATTGGTTCGTCCTACGTAAACCGCATCTCAACGGCATTTGAACTTTTATACAACTTAATTTTTACGAAAATATGACAAACAATCTTCACTAAAAGAAGGAAACACAGTTCGAGTCTGAAACACAGTATTCAGCTTAACTGAAAAATAACAGGACGAAACTCACGCCGAAATTTGTCAGTTATTAACTGACATTTTCCACCAAGCCGTGATAACTTTTAAATAAATAGGACAACGACTAAGTCCAAAGACCTTCTTCTTCTATGTGCCCTGTCCCTTCAGGACGTAGGCGATCATGGTTCTCTACGTCTCCCTATCCCTTGTGGCTCTTAGTATATTTGCTCCTGTTACTCCTGGCAAGCCCCGTTCCCTCATCCACCTGATCAGGCTCTGCAAATATATTATCCGCTGCCTTCCTCTGTCTCTCTTTCCTTCTATCTGGCCAGTCAGTATCAGGTTCTCCAAGCTCTCCTTCCTCACTGCACGACCCTGGAACTTCAGTTGTCTCTTCCTGATGCTCAGTATTAATTTCCTTTTTGTTGCCATTCTTTCCAACACCTCATCGTTGCTTGCATGCTCAATCCACGATACCCGCAGCATCCTTTTGTAGAACCACATTTCCGCTGCTTCCAGTTTTGTCCTCATTTTCGATGATTGGACCACTGGTTCTTTAAAACGCTTGAACTTTCTAGCAATCACGTGTTTAATAACATTAATGGAATAACCATTACATTCAAAGATTCTTTGCAAATTAGCAAGTTCTTCATCCAAAAATCCGGGGAAAAAGTCATCAGGGCACGATATATATATATATATAGCACAAGATTTGGAGTGGTTGATAAATGCTATCCACACTTTAAGCCACAAAATAGGTTTCATCTGTAGAGGAGTGTCTGTCGGAGAGTTCATCAAAAATTCTACAATCACCAAATCTAAACTTAGCGAATTACTTCCGTAGAAATCTGTCAGCTAAAAGCACCTTCACTGCAAGCAACACATGTTTTTCTGTTGCTCGCGAACCATTTGTTGCCTTAAAGGTAATAAAAAAAGCATTATAAACTTTCATTTTCATACGGAGGCAAATTTGAGACGAATTAAATAATTTGAAACTTTCTTTCTCAAGAGATAGCCTGACGTGTGCTCTAATCGGAAATGTAGGCATAGATTTGTCGATAACTTTCATAGCATTACTGCATTGAGAAAATGACTCAATCTGAGCAGCCAGATCAAGACCAATAATATTGCTGATTCTTCTTTGGAATTTATCAAGGACCATACGTGGTAGCAATATTCGTAAAAAGTAAAAATTTGCACCAACTAAATTGTACCCAAAACTATGACTGCTCCACAAATAATACTCCGATATACTCAGACAACCATAATTCAAAACCTCTATCCGGCCTTATAATAACCATTTTGTTGTTGATGGTTTGTTGGCAGAAACCAAACAAGGTCAAATCAAACAAAGTGATAGACAAGAGGTTATAATATTCAGGACATGTTTTATATTTAAATATTTGTTCATTATTTTATTCGTTCCCACGAAGATCCCTTGTTTCCTGTTTAGGATATAGTTTCTGGTTTTATCTTTTCCAATTTTCTCACTTTTTTATTTTTTCAATTGGAGTAGATAGACTAAACTATCACCCGGTTCACACTCCACCCACGTCTATTGAACAAGTGAAGAGGCTCATCCCTTGTTTCCTGTTTAGGATGCGGTTTCCGGTTTCCGGTTTTCTCTTTTCCAATCTTTCCACTTTTTTTTCAATTGGAGTAGATAGATCTATCTATCGTCCGGTTCACACTCCACCCACGTCTATTGGACAGGTTAAGAGGCTTGTCCCTTGTTCCCTGTTTAGGATGTGGCTTCCGGCTTTCTCCTTTCCGATCTTTTCACTATTACGTAGCCCCCTGCACATCAGTGGCATTACTGCCTTGCTCGGGGTGATACGATTACAAAAAAAAAAAAAGAAGATAAATGATGCGTTCTTTGTATTTGCCGATGTTTATTCAACAAAGTGGTAAATACAATAATTTATAATTCAATCAAAGTAGGGTTTTATATTAAATTGTGTATTGTAGTTATATGGACGTATATCCGAGTAGTTCGAACAATTGCTTTTCAATCATGAGGCCCGTGTTCGATTTCTGAAGTATTTGAATTCTTTGGATTATTCTCCTGGAAATGCGATACAAAAGCGATTGAAAATCATACCACAGTACGATAAGACTGGCTTCATTGTCGAAGAAGTTATAGCGTGTATTTTTCATTTCTTTTTTTTTTTTTTTTTTATGGTGAATAGAAAATTTAAGGTCGCTGAACCGTTTTTTTAAAACCACTGTAAGACGACCGCGACTGAGACGAACAGAAACAAACAGTGCTTCAGATTTTAGATAAGGGTTTCATAGATAGATAGATAGATAGATAGATAGATATGAACAGAATGGGATAGATAGATAGATAGATAGATAGATAGATAGATAGATAGATAGATAGATAGATAGAAAGAAACGGACAGACATAGATAGATAGATAGATAGATAGATAGATAGATAGATAGATAGATAGATAGATAGATAATTAAGGGAGAATGGGATAGATAGATAGATAGATAGATAGATAGATAGATAGATAGATAGATATTAACAGAATGGGATAGATAGATAGATAGATAGATAGATAGATAGATAGATAGATAGATAGATAGATAGATAGAATAGATGATGATAGATAGATAGATAGATAGATAGATAGATAGAATAGAAGAGGATAGATAGATAGATAGATAGATAGATAGATAGATAGATAGATATGAATAGAAGAGGATAGATAGATAGATAGATAGATAGATAGATAGATAGATAGATAGATAGATAGATAGATGATAGAATAGAAGAGGATAGATAGATAGATAGATAGATAGATAGATAGATAGATAGATAGATAGATAGATATGAATAGAAGAGGATAGATAGATAGATAGATAGATAGATAGATAGATAGATAGATAGATAGATAACGTCGGTGCGTTGCAACGAAACAAAAGACTTACACACCCACATCAATCTGAGAAATCATGCGAGGGAGAAATGGCCCCAATCCTGACTTCGACTTTATCTCAAATTACGAATTCGGACACACAGACACACAAGTAATGTCTGCGCTTTGTGAGAGATGGGGGCCGGGTGGCCGTGGGGCGGGTCCTTTCAACAAACAGAAACGGTCATTTTTTTTTTCTCCGCTTAATTTTTCTTTCCATCTTCGGTGTTTTTTCTTTAACGATATTACGAACACACGCACATGTCTGCACGCCCAGATATAAAGCGAAATCCGTGATAAACACACTAGCTCTCTCTCTCTCTCTCTCTCTCTCTCTCTCTCTCTCTCTCTCTCTCTCTGTGTCTCTCTCTCTATCGATCACTGCTTATCTATCTATCTATCTATCTATCTATCTATCTATCTATCTATCTATATGATCGTGTTTATCTATCTATCTATCTATCTATCTATCTATCTATCTATCTATCTCAACTTGTTCATATATATATATATATATATCAATTTATCTGATTCTTTTTCTATTTATTCATATACTTATATATATATGTGTGTGTATTAAAGAGAGAGAGAGAATGTGCGTGTGTGTGTGTGTGTGTGTGTGTGTGTTTTCATACCTATTTATCTATTTATCTGTTATGTATATGTGTGAGTGTTTGAAAGAGAGAGGGAGATTTTGTTCATCGTTATATGCTTGGACTATTTATTATGTCCTATAAACAAATTTGTTTGATTATATATATATATATATATTAGGAAAATCAATGAGAAAGTGGAAAAAAATTTCTTTTGATGCATTTTATCATTTTTTCAGTTTTTCTATAATTTTCCTAACATTGTTCTGTTATATAAAATAGTTCTCTCTTTCTCTCTCTCTCTCTCTCTCTCTCTCTCTCTATCATATATATATATATATATATATATGTGTGTGTGTGTGTATATATAAGGCTGTTCTCTTTGAACTGTTTCTCTGTTCCATTTTTTCATATCTGTCTATATATATCTTACTTTGTTCACATCTCTGTATATATATATATATATATATATATATATGAGATGACGATATATATACTCATATATCATGGATAGTATTCGGGAATTTGTATGACAAATTGGAAAAGGTTACCTTATGACGCTTTTCTCGGGACTTCATCGGACTAAATTTGCTATACTTGTCCAATGAAATCCTGAAGAACGAAACGACATTTCATATTTTTAATTTTTGAGTGTGCGTTGTTTGTTTTTGATTTTGTCGACTGCACAGTAGAGTATGGTCAGTTGGGCACCGTCTATAAGAAAAAGAGCACCGTGCCGAAATTCACTCCACCAGAAAATTGGGAATAGGTTGCTGTTCTGCTATGCAATCACATCGAAACCTCCAATACGAGCATTTTATAATGTTTGGGTATCAATTCGAGGACAGTACAGAAGAATCGTAACGAGTTGGATGAGTCCAATGGTGATTACGTTGTCAGAGATTATCCCTTAAGTAACCTAACACGCCAGATTGGAACCGCCTTAATTATGATGAATGGGGTGCAGTTGAGTGAGAGACCACCAAAACTCATTTTAACGCCGAAGATGAACTGAACGCAAGGATGATGGTAACATTGACCGCCCGGAAGATTTACAGGAGATTCGGAAGTTGTAGTTGATGCCAATGGCGATTTGACTGAATAACTTTAGGATTATTCCGTATTTCAAGATGTGTTCGTGTAATTTTCGTAAATATATATGTCAAAATATGATGTCATTATTATTTTAATTTTTGCGTAATTCAGGCGATAATTTATCAATCGCACTATACTATATACTAGCAGTATAGCCCGGCGTTGCTCGGGTGTAATGAAAGCTTTAAAACTAATCCATGGTCCTGGAGCTCAGACTTTTTGGACGTTGAAACGAAAGACTAAAAAGCAATAGTTGCTTCCAGTTAAAGCGACTGAAAGAAAAATGAATGGATGTAAGTCAAATTTTCATTTCCTGGTATCGATATCAAAAAAGTTTTTTTGGTCATAAACTGAATTTTGAATGCTAAATAAGTCCTCTGAGACTAAGAACTACAATTATACCTACTTAGAGCCAAACCCGAAGCAAAAACTAAAATAAAAGGGCTGAAAAAATAGAGACGTACAGGCAGATAAACACACACACACACAAACATCTTGCCTTTTATATATATATATATATATATTATCGATTTTCTGTACTATTGTAAGAACTGCAACCTTGAAACTTCTGAATATCGTTTCTTATGTTTTGTCTGTGAGTGTATCAAATTTGATTAAAATCGGACCACTCCTTCTATAACCTGATTTTTTGGATTATCGATTTCGATATTTATTGGGGTACCTCGACACAAAACCTAGCTAAGAACATTCGCAGACGCTTATAGTACAACTATGTAAATTTTCAAGAAAATCGGTTCAGCTGTTTCGGAGTCTATAGGTAACGGACACACACACAGACACAAGCACACACACATAGACACACACACAGAGACAAAGTTCCATCTAAACTTATTTATAAATGGAACTTTGTGTGTGTTTGTGTGTGTGTGTGTGTGTGTGTGTGTGTGTGTGTGTGTGTGTATCCGTTACCTATAGACTCCAAAATGGCTGAACCGATTTTCTTGAAAATTTGCACAGTTGTAATATAAGGGTCTGCGAGTGTTCTTAGCTAGGTTTTGTGTCGAGGTACCCCCGATAAATATCGAAAATTGATAATCGAA
This sequence comes from Ascarosepion bandense, assembly GCA_037127315.1. Classification (NCBI taxonomy): domain Eukaryota; kingdom Metazoa; phylum Mollusca; class Cephalopoda; order Sepiida; family Sepiidae; genus Ascarosepion; species Ascarosepion bandense. The sequence continues at coordinate 2,705,655 of JBBBDQ010001462.1, read as the reverse complement.
AAAATCAGGTTATAGAAGGTGTGGTCCGATTTTTATCAAAATTGATACACTCATAGACAAAAACATAAGAAACGATATTCAGAAGTTTCAAGGTTGCAGTTTTTACAGTAGTGCAGAAAAGTTGATATCGATACCAGGAAATGAAAATTTGACTTACATCCATTCATTTTTCTTTCAGTCTACGGTTTCGCTTTAACTGGAAACAACTATTGCTTTTTAGTCTTTCGTGTCAACATCCAAAGTGTCTGAGCTCCAGGACCATGGATTCGTTTCAAAGCTTTCATTACACCCGAACAACGCCGGGCTATACTGCTAGTTTATAAATAAGTTCATATATATATATATATATATATATATATATATGTGTGTGTGTGTGTGTGTGTGTGTGTGTGTGTGTGTGTGTGTGTGTGTGTGTGTGAGTGTCCGCATTTATTTAAGTCTTTTTATTAATATCCAGTGATTAGAAATCAGTTGAATATATATATATAACAACAGATTTAACAATGCAGCTGTACCATTGATACATTTTTTCATGATGTCAAATCCTTGTACATGTACCTTAAACACATATTTTTTTACATCTCGAAATATGTAAGCAGTTCAGCTGCATTTTACCCAATATGTCTTTAACTTTTGTCTCAAACACACAAGAAAAAAACTAGCCGAATTCAAACACATTTATTTCTTTTCCTCTCGCTGACATTAAATTAACAAAAAGATCTGAACAAGTAACCATTTTTTCTGTGGTGGGGGGGGGGTCTGGTAATTGAAGTAAAAAATATCCTCATATTTTAAAAAAAAAATTATTCAGATATTTCAGAATTCATTTATTTATGAAATCCGGATTTTTAAATATCCTGGAATAGGGTTCACCTAAGCACACCCTTTAAAGTGGTATCAGTAAATTCTCATTTCGAACATTAAATAAATAAATAGGTTAAGATTTTAACTGTATTTCTACTTGCAACGTCGTGGGCAATTACTTTAGCATGGCCAATTTTACAATTGATTGCGATCCTCACTAGGTGCCCCATATAGATTGGATCTGAAATTACGCAAAGAGCCATGGCACGTCGTGAAGATGACCAACGAGCAGAAATTTTGTTCAGTCAGAATTCTTATTGAAATGGAAACGGCACACAAAAAAGAATATTGTTTAAGATTTTATGCATGCCTGAATGTATATGATGACTGCCAAGTATGATTATCACTAACGAGCCTAATGTGAGGATTTCTTTCTCATTTGAGCGACAATGGTTTTTACTATAGATGCCTTACTAGAAATGTGGGAAACTATGTTGTTTTGTACAGTTCCTGGCCTGTTTTGTAAAATCTGTTCAGCTTGCTCACGAGTGTTCAAGTTTCTATCAATATATATATAGATATATATATATATAATAATTATTATTATTATTAAAATTACTTTTGAACATGCACAAACTACAAACTACTACCAAATTGTACATTTTGTTTCGACATTGAAGAACAATGTCTCATTAGGTAGTTAATACAAATTAGTAGCTAATTGGAGATATATATATATATATATATATATATGTATATATATATATATATATATATATATATGTGTGTGTGTGTGTGTGTGTGTGTGTGTGTGTGTGTGTGTGTTGATTGTTTAATTACTTAGTTTCTGGTCATAATATGATTAGACCAGTGCACATTTGTATTAAAAAGTGTTCAATACAATTATATTGTAGAACTTTTGAATATTTTCCATTTGTAAACGAGTTATTACGCGACCTAGGTTTCTACCATATACCAGTCATGGTAGAAACCTAGGTTACGTAATAACTGGTTTACAAAGAGAATATATATATATATATATATATATATATATATATATATATATAAATTAAGAAAGTAGAAAAGATTTACAACGTTCAAAACATTAATTTAAAACAGTGCTCAATATTAAAATAGAGCAATAAGTATTTATAAATTATAGTTTAAAATGTGTACAAAATATAATCTACTACGAAATTGTACATTTTATTTCGACCTTGAAAAAACAATGTCTTATCAGGTAGTTAATAATGATGGTCACCATCATTACTAACTACCTGATGAGACATCATTACTAACTACCTGATGAGACATCATTACTAACTGCCTGATGAGACATCATTACTAACTACCTTAAGAGACATTGTTCTTTCAATGTCGAAACAAAATGTACAATTTTGTAGTAGATTGTAGTTTGTACATGTTCTAAAGTATAATTTAGAACATACATATATATATTTCTGTAATCTTTTACCCCTACAAAACGAAAAGAAAACGTACGGATGCTGTAAAAGCAAAATTAAAAATAATTAAATCTTTCTTGTCTGCCGTATTTAATTCAAGATATTAAATAAAAAGTTGCAGATCTACGCACACACACAAATATATTATTTATAAATTAAGTGAAAAAAATATGCCCTTTTTATTTTTGGGACTCTATGTAATACTCTTGAGAAAGGTATTAATCCGTCTCTTCCCTCCAGTTATGGGTTAAATAATAGGACAGACTGGGTTCTATAGCCTTGGCTGGCGACCAGTATACCGCGGAAAGCAATGGCAACCTACTATGGGATAATCTTCTGTCCAGTCAGTCATGGCTCTTACGAGACATGATCGCCCAAAGCGTGTATCACGTATGACACTTAACTGACTTATGTGTTTGTCTATCACTGTGTGTGTGTTTGTATGTGTGTTTGTGTGCGTGGGTGTGTGTGTGTGTGTGTGTGTGTGTGTGTGTGTGTGTATCACGTATGGCACTTAACTGACTACTGTGTTTGTCTATCTCTGTGTGTGTGTGTTTGTATGTGTGTGTGTGTGTATGTGTGTGTGTGTGTATGTGTGTGTGTGTACGCATATACATGTGTGGATACAGGATGCGATTGGTATATTGTCGCATTTTTATATTTTTTTAACATTTCACGCAGGCGCATTGGTTCTTTTCCATTTCGTCGACTCCACAGTATAGTAGGGTCAGTTGGACACCGTGTGTGAAAAATAAAAATCATCATGATGCATTTCACTCCGTTAGATATTAGGCAACGTCATGCTGTACTAATTGGCATTTGTTCCGATACGAACATTTCCGAGTGTTTGGGTGTCAATTTGAGGACAATGTCAAGGATTCAGGAAAATAGTGAGTAAGAACGTGATTGGAGCGATCAGTAGTGATGGTTACTTTATGTCTCCATCCATCATCCCACAGGGTTTCAAATTCAGCACAAAAGTATACATCAACTGCCTTGAGGTTTGAGTTCTGCACTGAGATTGAGGGTGGCTACTGTAAGAATTTATGTCTGGCTACAGGAGTCTGCAGCATGCCACACAAGTTATGAGTACCCAACCAGGGCTGTCAGAAAATTCATGCGATTATATCACCCCTTACATATGCCCAGACAACCTCCCATACTGCAATTCCCTTGATTGTCAGATGTGGAGATCAGTGGAGCAATTAAAGAAGAAAGTAAGGATCATGACAAGATTCAACAACTTAGAGGTTACCGTCCTGAAGAATTGCAGAAATTTCCGAAGTCGTCTAAACGCTGTAGTTGAAGCTAATAACGATTTTATTTAATAAATTTACTTTTTACGATTTCAAGATATTTTCGGGTAATTTTGGTAAACATATCTATTAAAGTGATGTCAGTATTATTTTCATTTTTGAATGATATTGACACTTCATTCATCGCAACCCTCTCTTTAGCTCTCTCTCTCTCTCTCTTTCCCTCTCTCTCTCTCTCTCTATATATATATATATATATACAGAAAATCTTAGTGAGAGCCAACAAACCTACCTAGGTTTCACCCATCGGCTCGTCAGGGTAAATTGGCTAATTTACTTAGATTTTTCTATCCTTGTTGCTCTACTTTCGTATTGACCACTTTAGTGTTAGGGTTATTTTTTTTCTTTCCTACGAGTATTTGACTTTTGTTCATGTACTTCGTTTGTTTCTTTTTTTTACTTCCCCTCCTTTTTTCCTGTGAGTTCGTTTTAAGACGAACTTAAATATAGTATAACAATTACTAGTATTAGCAGAATTATATATATTTTTGTGACTATTAATATTGTTATAATTATTATCTTTATATATATATATATATATATATATATATATATATATATATATATATATATGCGTGTTTGCGTGTATGTATGAAAGAGAAAGAGAAAGAAGGTGTGTGTGCGTGCGTGTGTGCTTATTGCATTTAAACGTCAAGTTAAACTGTTTGGAAAAAAACACAGAAGGCCTGATTGTATAAGAACTTTACAATCAAGAACTTTACCTGACGAATGTTAAGTAATCGCCGTGAAACACGGGGTGCAGACAAGATAAGTGTTCGTTTAATTTTATTTATTGCTATCTCGTGATATCTAACACAGTACATAAAAAGTAAATGAAAAGCCAATAGTCTTTGTGACTACTGGCTTTTTATCTTGTCGACAGGCAATGGGCTTTTTTGGCGAAACACAATCTTTACTCTCTCTCTCTCTCTCTCTCTCTCTATATATATATATATATATATATATATATATATATACATATATATACAGTCTCTATCATAATAACTAAATAAGATATATATCAATGTTGCTTTCATATATATATATATATATATATATATATATCAATGTTGCTTTCATATATATATATATATATATATATATATATATATATATATATCTGATTACATAAATATATGTGATTATTTCCGTTTGCATCAATGTATACGCATCTACAAGTTTAGTTGCCATATCAGAGATTCTCATGTCTCACCGAATAGGTCACGCATTTTTCCCTTATATATATATATATATATATATATATATATATATATATATATATATCTGTCTGTGTGTTCATTTATATGGGTATATGCATATACTTATTCAAGTAAATAGAACTATAAGCAGATCAGTAGGTAATTGTTACTAAACGAAGGGATGATTTCTACAGTGTTCATACCATTTAAGACATTACTAAAACGAATGTAAACCGAAAATCGACATGGAAATTCATGTCAATGACATTTTTTTAAGAATTGGGTAGGGACTGTACATTAGACAACACGCTTACCTTTTTAATAAAAACAAAATGCTGTGTAAATTTGCTAATATACAATGCAACGTTTCCATCGTAAACATAAGTCTAACACAGGCCCGGGGCTTCTTTATGGGAGAGCATCGTAGATAATCCGATTAACCGTTGCATAGCCAAATGATAATATATGTACAGATACACACGTGTATATATATATATATATATATATATATATATATATATATATATACGTGTGTATGTGTACATATATCATATTATGCTCTCATTACGATTGAGCTCTCTGGAGAAGAAAATTTTAAAAACAGTTTCCATTTCGGCTATATGAGTGACTCTTCACTGGCGGCTGTATATACTGCTTATATACAAGAGTTTAAAATTTTCTTTCACTGGCGCCATGCGCCGATGGCTTAGTGAATAGAGAATCCGGCTAACACCGAATCGGTCGAGTTTCGATCACGGACAGAAGCAAGTGGATATGTCTAGCCACACTGATTCGCTGTGATACAGCGAAACGGGCTTGTAGGTGGATGGCTAATATATATGATAAATAAAGAACAAAGGAAATTAGTCTTAATCTAAGATATTTTATTAAAGCTTTTTTAATATATACAGGGTTTCCATAAATGCCCGTGCATTGAATACTGCTGCCATATCTGGTCGGGTGCCCCTGCTGTTCTCCTCGGGCTTCTCGATAAGGTTCAGAGGAGGGTCTGTAATGTGATAGATACCGACTTGGCAGACCGCCTGCAGTCTCTCTCCCACCGGCGAGACGTGGCTTCGCTGTGTCTCTTCTATAAATACTTTCACGGCTTCTGCTCCGATGAACTTAGATCACTGGTGCCTCCTAAATACGAATTTGCACGAGATACTAGATTAGCAACTAGATCCCACCCTTTTACAGTGAAACCGATAAAATGCAGCCGTAACTTCTACTCCAACAGTTTCTTTCCTCGCACTTCCCGATTGTGGAATTCTCTTCCAAACGATTGCTTCCCCGACGGCTACAATCTCCAGGAGTTTAAATGTAAGGTCAATAGACACCTCCTAACACACTAACCTGCTCCCATTCTATCAAGCACTCTTCCCATCTGCCCGACACTCATCCTCGCTATCCTTACTCATCTATCACCTTTCTCCTGACATTCCCTATGTCTATCCACTCCTTCTCTTTACCTTCCCCTATGTAGCCCCATGCGCAATAGTGGCAGTGGAATGCCTTGCTTGGGGTGAGATGATTAAAAAAAAAAAAAAAAAAAAAAAAAATCTCGTGTGCACTTTAACAATTTATAACTTTGTATTAGCGATAGAAATAATTTGTAAAAAGGATTAGAAAAAAGTAAATCTTTACTTTTTAAGATACTACATCTCCTCCATCTTTAGCAATACAAAAGGTAATAATACTTTTTTACCTAACAATTGTTGCAAATTTTGTGGCAAAAAATTATTCAATAACTATACTTAAAACTAGCTACATTAAACTTTATAACATTTTTTACAGATTATTTCTGTCACAAATACAAATAAAGTTATAATTTTTTTAAAGTACGCACAGAGTTTATGGAAACCCTGTATAGATAGATAGATAGATAGATAGATAGATAGATAGATAGATAGATAGATAGATTAACGAACTATGGAGGCACTTAAACACAATAAATGTAATAATATTAATAACCAACAACAACAAAAAGTAATATACCCCATATAAAATGTTTACAAACAACACTATAAAATACCTGGAAATCACTTCAAAGCTGTCTACCAATAGCCGTTAGGACAATGCCCATAACACAGCATTGACCAGCATATATAAATAGTCCTATCAAAATACAAAACACTTGTCCTGAATGTCGCGTTCAACCATAAAACAGACTGTCGCTGTTTGGTGTTGACCTTAGTGTGCAATTTTATGTATTTGAACACCCATCCTCGAGAAACTGCAAATCCACAATCAACTGCTCTGTGTAGAATATCGTAGGAGAATGGAAGATGAGAGAATGTCTAAGCATCTGTTTTAAGGCGTGCTCGCTGTTGGTAAGCGTTCCAGACACAAACCCAAGAACGATTTTAAAGATGTCGTTAAAGACATTCTGAAAACTCTGGAAATTAGTGTCAAAGAATGCGAAATAGAAGCAGAAAATAGATCTTATTGGAGAAAGTTACTTTTTTATGGTTGCAATCGTTTTGAAGGCAAGAAAGAAAGGTTTGTTCTGACAGTGGACGGAAAGTGAGACACTGAGATCCTATGGCCAAGGATGCATTTCAGAAACTAAGCAGAGTATTGAAAGACAGGAAAATTTGTTGGAAACAAAGAAAAGAGTATTGGACTGTTAAGTGATATCTGTCCTCCTATATGGCAGCGAAGGCTGGACCATATCCTTAAAGATGAAATGCAACTGATTGGCAACACTTTGCAACTGGATCCAACTTTCCAATGTAAGTGCTAATAGCCTTGGGAAAGGTCTATATCCGTCTCTTCTCCTTCTTTCTATTTCAGGACAGATCGGGTTCTATAGCCTTGGTTGACAACCAGTCTACGGCAGTAAGAATGAGCAACCTACTGCGGGAAAAATCTTCACACCGCATGCGATTGGGGACCGTTTGTGGAGCCAGAAGAATTTCATGAAACTTCTTGTGAAGAAACCGGCTCAATCCGCCTAGGGTGAATGTCACCACAAGTAGCAGTGATTACACGGACTACCACTTTTTCCATCATCATGGCAATTTTTTTAAACCAAAAGACAGCCGTTGCAGAGAAGATGCAGAAATTGTATTCCAAAATTCTAAACGCTAAGCAGAGTATTGTAAGAGAAGTACATTTTCGTTGGAAACAAAGAAAAGAGTATTGGATTGTTTCGTGATATCTGTCCTCCTATATGGTGGCAAATGTTAGACAATCTCTTCAAAGATGAGAGAATGTCTAAGCACTTGTTGTTCGTAAGCGTTCCAGACCCCAAACCCAAGAACCATTTCAAAGGTGTTGTTAAAAGACATTCTGAAAACTCTGGAAATTAGTGTCAAAAATGCGAAATATATGCAGAGAATAGATCTTATTGGAGAAAGTTACTTTTTGACGGAAACAATCTTTTTGAAGGCGAGAAAAGGAAAGGATTGTTCTGGCAGTGGACGGAAAGTGAGACACTGAGATCCGAAGGCGTATTGAGATGACAAAAGACGCATTTCAAACGCTAAGTAGAGTTTTAAGACACAGTTAAGAAAGTTTTTGTTAGAAACAAACAAAAGAAAAATGAGTACTGAACTGATACGTAATATCTGTCCTCCTTTATGGCAGCGAATGCTAGATAAACTGATCAAAGATGAAAAAAACCTGAAACAATCGAAATCTGGTTCTACAGATGGACGCTGAGGATACCATCGCCTGAACAAGTGAGCAACAATGAGGCTTTGGAGAGAATGCAAACGAAAAGAAAACTTCTACTTAACATACCCCCCTCTGCTTGAATTTATTCGAGCTACTAGACTAGGTCCCACCCTTTTACAGTGAAACCAATCAAATGTAACCTCAACTTCTACTCTGGCAGCTTCTTTGCTCGCACTTCCCGCTTGTGGAATTCCCTTCCGTATACTTGCTTCCCTGAAAGCTACAATCTCCAAGAATTTAAATGCAAAGTCAATTGTCATCTCTTATCTTGACTCACATCCTTTCCATGACAACTCTTGTATCATGTTCTTCTTCCTTTCCATTCTACTCTCATGCAGCTCTCTTCACGCCTGTATTCTCATCCTTTTCTTACTCATTCTCAGACTCCTCTGTAACTTGTTTATATTTCTCGTCTCACCTTTTCTGTAACCCACTGCAGACTAGGGGCAATTCTGCCTTGCTTGGGGTGAAATGAATAAAAAAAACACCAGGAAAAGACAGCTGAAGTTTATGGGACATGTAATAAGGAAAGAGGGGTTGTAGATTCTGATTCCCACGAGATAGACTGTGTGTGTGTGTGTGCTATATATATATATGTGTGTCTACTATATATATACACTACCGGACATAATTGTTAGGCCACCCAAGTTTTTTAAATAAAATGATGTATTTCATAATATTTTTAGTATTTATTGCCAAGTGGATAATTCTAAATGATAATAGAATGGTTTGCAATATATATATATATAAAATTGTATGTAATATATATATATATATATATATATATATATGTGTGTGTGTGTGTGTGTGTATGTGTGTGTGTGTGTGTGTGCATCAAAATTATGTAGTATATATATATATGTGTGTGTGTGTGTATGTGCAGTAATATGTATATATATGTAATTATATCCATGAAAAAATGTAAAGTCACACACACACACACACACACACACACACACACACACACACACACACACACACACACACACATATATATATATATATATATAGTGAGAGAGAGAAAAAATATATATATGAAATGATAAAATATTGTTTTAATGTATGGTACGTTTATGGCGAATTTGCGTCGTGGTGCAGTGGATATCAGCTCGGAATGTAAAAATCGGGGAGCCGAGTTCGAATTCCAGTTAAATTCCCCGCGTTCAATTACGCGCAAATATCCTTAGGAAATGTATTAATCCGTCCCTTCTTTCCAGTTATGGGTTAAATAACAGGACAAATTGGGGTCTATAACTTGGCTGGCAACTAGGCTACCGCGGAAAAAATTGGCTAACTACTCCGAGATAATCTTCTGCCCAGTCACTCCTGTCTCTTTCGAGACATGATTGCCCAAGTGTTAAGGTACTTTATTGATTGACTGATGTTTATGGCTAAAAGTACTCAATTTAACATAAAAGTAGTCGGTGGGTAAATACCATGCAGCTACAATGATATTTGAACAAAATTTTATCGCATGAAGATTGTATACAGGCATGAAACACTGCCGCTACAATGTCCCTTTTCATTATATATATATATATATGTATGTATGTATGTATGTATGTATCGTTCATTCAGTAATGAATATGACAACACTCGGATACCGGCGGGTGTTTATGTTGTATATAACACGCTAAGATCTGCCTTCTTCTGCCGAGCGCCAATGACTCAGCGGAAGAATCGCCGGCTGATGTTCATTCGGTTGGATTTCAATCCTGGCTAGAAGCAATCGGATGTCTAACCGTACAAGTGATACGGTAAAGCAGATATGTATGTGGTTGACTATATATATATATAATTCTATAATAAGTGTTTATAGTAAAAACATAGTTAACTGAAACACAAGAGCTGTTGTGTTTTAGGCATTACAAAACCAATTTCTTTGTACCACCTCTTACACACACACACACACACACACACATATATATATATGTATATATATATATATATATATATATATATATATCCATGGCAAAAGTGATATTTGCCAAAAAGATGACTAAATTAAGACAATGCCAAGCCTCCAAGACGCAAATCTAACTATAAATTTAAGATATAAAAGACCGTCATAGCATAAAATGATAAGACGATTTTTTGCGTAATGGTCGAGGTTTCAAATATTTTATATGCCATATATATATAGCGAGAGAGAGAGACAGAGAGAGATAGAGATAGAGAGATACATAGATAGATAGATAGATAGATAGATAGATAGATAGATAGATAGATAGATTGATAGTATAGAGTTATGACAATGCCAAGTTTTTTGTTTTTTCAGTAGGTTTACTGATAAAAGTTATTTTGGCAAACAGCTTTTTTTTTTAATCATAAAGTCCTCGATATTAAGGCGGAGATAGAGGAGTGATAGTTTTAGTGCAAAGTATTTGTCATTTTTTTTTTTTTTGCCGACTTCAAAGTTTCGTGACCGCATCATTTTATGCCTTCATCGGGGCTGGTGTCTCGTGGAGTAATTACGTATATATATATATATATATATATATATATATATATATATCAAGTTTCTCTCTCCCTCTTCCTTTCTCTCACTCACTCTCTCTTATATATATATAGATAGATAGATAGATAGATAGATAGATAGATAGATAGATACATACATAAATATATTATATAAATAATATATAAATAAATATTTAATTTATATATATATATATATATATATATATATATGCACGAATGTATACCCACATGTGCACGAATACATACAAGCACACATACAAGCATATATGTATATATATATATATATATATATATATATATATATATATATATATCAAAAAAAGTGATAGAGCAAGTAGATTAAGAAGCCACTGTTCAAGCATTTACTTTTATAAAGAGTGCTCAATACAGGGTAGAGGTTTATATTGATTAAGATTTTATTTATTTTAACATCTCACCTGAAGAGGAACAGTTTTGTTCTGAAACAAGAAATTTTTTTCGTGTAGTGATATCATGCTTTTATAAACCATTGTAATAAATATGTAAATATATTGTAATATATATATATATATATCAAGTTATATATATATATATATATATATATATATCCTAGTGAATACAGAACGAAGAATTCATACAACATCCAAAATATTAATTTAAAAACAGTGCTCGATATACCTTCTGATGAGGCATTGAATCTTCAATGCCGAAATGAGTGTACTTTCGTAGAAGTTATATATAGAATAATTATGTCAGTCAGTCAGTCAGTTAAGTGCCATACGTGATACACGCTTGGGCGATCATGTCTCGAAAGTGACATTACTGACTGGGCAGAATATTATCCTGCAGTAGACTGGTTGCCGACCAAGGCTATAGAATTCAATCTGTCCTGCTATTTAACCCATAACTGGAAGGAAGAGACGGATTAATACCTTTCCCAAGGGTATTTGCGCGCAAGTGAATACAATGGATTCAACTGGGATTCGAACTCGGCCTCCCGGTTTCTCGTTCCGTGCCTATATCCACTGTACCACAACGCGCATATATATATATATATATATATATATATATATATATATATATATATATATATATATATATATATATATATATATATATATATATATATATATATATATACACAGGGACACATAAAGGATGAGTTAAATTGTCGTCTTATTATTAATTACTCAAAAATGAAAATAATACCGATATCTCATTTTAACAGATATATTTTCCAAAACTAAACAAAAATGTCTTAAAATACTAAAGAGTAAATTTATTCAATAAAATCGCCACTGGATTCAATCGTCTAAACGACTTCGGAATCTTCTGCAACTCTTCTGGTCGGTCTCGTTTTATTGATCTCTCACTCAACCGTTTCCCACACATAATAATCAAGTGGTGAAGTCTGAGGAGTTGGGTTACCAAATATAAGGTATGATGTGGTCGCAGAAATTGTTTGACAGCCCTTTCTGGGATTTCCTGCCTGTGAGATATGGTGCAGAGTCCTGTTGCCAGACAGAGCGTCTTCCAGCTGCCAACATCTTTACCCGGGACAGCACTAACTTCTCAAGACAGTAGATGTACGCCACCGTGTTGAGTCTAAGTCCCTGTGAGAAGATGAACAGAGGCATAATATCACCATCACCAGTGATCGTTCCAAGCACCTTCTTAATCACCATTAAACTTATCCAACTCTTTCAGAATCTTCTGCACTGTCTTCGGCTTGACACCCCAACATTCTGAAATGATCGTATTGGAACTTCCGGCGAAAATGGCAAGCAGTATCGCATGCCGTTTACAAATTTCTGGCAGAGTAAATTGTGTCATAGTGCTTTTATTTTCTCAGAGGGCGCCCAACTGACTCTTCTATACTGTACAAAGAATCGAAAATGGAGGACAATTATATATATATATATATAATTCCTAATAGTACATTTGTTCTGTAGCTATTTCGGCGAGAAAAAGGTCGCTTCCTCAGCTACGATCAAAAACAAAATTTTATTTCAAATCAGTCAGTCAGTTAAGTGCCACACGTGATACACGCTTTGGGCGATCATGTCTCGAAAGAAACATGACTGACTGGGCAGAAGATTATCCCACAGTAAATTGCCATTGCTTTCTGCCGACCAAGGTTATAGAACCCAATCTGTTATATTATTTAACCCATAACTGGAGAGAAGAGACGGATTAATACCTTTCCCAAGGGTATTTGTGCGTAAGCGAATGCAAGGAATTCAACTGGAATTCGAACTCGGCTCCCCGATTTGTCGTTCCGAGTTGAAATCCACTTCACCACATCCTTATTTCAAATATGGTACAAAAATTCACACTACCCGGAGTATATATACCCAATGATTTTTTTTTTTTCTGTCTGAATAATCCTTTCAAATGTGTAGCAATTTAAAAAGACCATTTGTCGGATCGGAGCCCACCTTAAGCTTTGAAAGAGACAAGCTCGTGCGTGAACAATAACAGAGGCTACCCCCACCCATCAGTTCGTCAGTTAAAGACTTGAAATATCCAAGTATTGGGCAGGGGGTGAAGCTCATTCAGTACTGACGTCTAATCGCTACCACTTTCGTTTTGCAGTAAGGAAAGTTAAGCCAAGGCAGTGGTTGGGTGTATAAAAGTCCTTTTTATCCCCTCGCTTTACTTCGGTCAGTCTATTTATTTTCAAACCGGTGGTGCATAGTCGGCTTGAAGAAAAATAATCAACCCTCTCAATACAGCCATTGATAAACAGTAAACGGACCCGCACACACGCATGCGCGCACACACACGCACGTAGACGCACACACTCACACACACATGTACACATGCACGCGCGCACATACATAATTACACAAACAGACACACGTATATACAAACGGACACACGCATGTACACACGTGTACACACACGCACTCACACACACCCACGTCTGCACTCACGTACACACACACGCACACACATATCTTCACACGCGGACACACGCACACACACAAGCACACACGCGCTCACACATGTATATATATACGTATGTTCACACACATGTATACACACATGTGCACGAATACACACACACACACATAATATATATATATATATATATATATATATATATAACTTAGTCGTCATAAAAACTAACAGAATAATAATCCATAGTTCGTAGTATTTACTTTTTGACAGTGCTTGGTACAGCCGAGTTCGAATCCCATCTGAATTCATTGCATTCACTTACACACAAATACCCTTGGGAAATGTATTTAACCCGTCTCTTCCTCCCAGTTATGGGTTAAATAACAGGACAGATTGGGTTCTAAAGCATTGGTTGGCAACCAGTCTACCACAGAAAGTAATGGCAACCTACTGCGGGATAATCTTCTGCCCAGTCAGTCATGTCACTTTCAAGACATGATCACCCAAGCGTGTATCACGTGTGGCAAATGACTGACTAATACCTAGTAGAGCGATATTTTTACTAATATTTTTTAGGAACCGAAACACTACAACTCTTGAGTAGGGGTGAAAAAATGTTTTTATAATAAATTTCAATAATAAAAATATTGCTATATATATATATATATATATATATATATATATATATATATATAATTTAAATTTAAACCTTGCATTAAAGCACCTTTCATTAAATACCGCCGAAAAGGTTGACTTTTTATTGATTTTGTTCAGAATCATAACGTTTTTTCCGTTTTGTAGAATTTAAGGAATATAAACATTTTCTATATTTTTATGTATTTTTCCGAGCGTTTACGGCCACTTCTATAAGTACGTTTTTGTCCTTAGTGTAGTTAAAAAGAATGAGAATTATGTTGAAAATTTGGCCTTGAAAGGGTATAAAGTAGTATAATATCGAGACATGACACTTTTTAATTTTTTCTGGTAAAGATACATAATGAGACCATACATGATTTAAATGGGTAGACAATAATTTTAACAGCTGGTTGACTTTTAGGCCTTTTTTAAAATTTGATTTTGTACTACCTCATCAGTTAAAGAGTAGATTTTTTAGGTTAGAATTAGAATTAAGTAATTATGGTATGCTAAGATATATTGGTGGGAAAAAAACAAATAATTATTGAGTGGGTGATTTATTTTAGTAAAATAATTTTTAAGTAATATCAGAGCATAAGTTATAAATAAACAATTGTAATTAATTAAATTTTAGAGAAAAATATTTTCGATGATTACTAGAAACAAAGAAGTGAGTACTGGATTGCTATGTGATGTCTGTTCTTCAATATGGCAGTGAATGTTGGACATTAACTATCAAAGATGAAAGAAAAACTTGAAGCAACTGAAATGTGGTTCTACAGAAGGATGCTTCGGATATCATGGATCGAGCATGTGAGCAATGATGAGGTTTTAGAAAGAATAGAAACGAAAAGGAAATTAATATTGAGCATCAGGAAGAAACAGCTAAAGTTCCTGGGACATGCAATGAGGAAAGAGGGCTTGGAGAACCTGATAATAACAGGCCAGATAGAGAGAAAATAGACAGAGGAAGACAGCGGATAACATATTTGAAGGGCCTGAGCAGGTGGATGACAGAACGAGGGTTGAGTGGTGTAACAGGAGAAAGCATTCTAAGAGCCACCAGGGATAGGGAGACGTGGAAGGCCATGACCGCCTACATCCTGAAAGGACAAGGCACATAGAAGAAGAAGAAGAAGAAGAAGAAGACGACGACATAAAACCGTTAACTCAGTCCTACGATTCTGCAGTGCTTTGTTTTAAGGGAACCTTATAATCTGAAGCTTTTCATTCAAACGAGTATTAAAATCAACTTTTAACGGAGCACTCTATAAAAAGTAAATGCATGAAAAGTGAGTTTTGATCTATGACTTTCTTATAATATATATATATATATATATATATATATATGTGTGTGTGTGTGTGTGTGTGTGTGTGTGTGTGTGTGTGTGTGTGTGTGCGAACACATACAGACTCACACACATAAGGGAGTGAACATAGAAATCAATATTATGTATGACAGACTGTTTAACGCTTGAAGCGATTTTCACTTCTTAATCCCTCTCTTTCTCT
The DNA here is from genome assembly GCA_037127315.1 of Ascarosepion bandense. NCBI lineage: Eukaryota > Metazoa > Mollusca > Cephalopoda > Sepiida > Sepiidae > Ascarosepion > Ascarosepion bandense. Next base: position 2,689,683 of record JBBBDQ010001462.1, on the reverse strand, counting down.
CTCTCTCTCTCTCTCTTTCTCTCTTTCGCTCCGTATGTCTGTTTGCCTCTAAGTCTGCCTATCTCGCTCTAAGTATATATATATATATATATATATATATATATATATATATATATATTGGTTTTTCCTCAGAGAGCGAAACACATCGTGTAAGTATTACAACTTAATTATTAACATACTCTAGCTCTAGATATACTTTAGTTATATTTGAAATATTTTACATATTTCGAGGGTAAATAAAATATTATCCGTACTTTTGTCATAACATATCTTTAGACAAGAGTAGAGATAATTTTTAACTCCCCCCATATATATATATATATATATATATATATATATATATATATATTATATTATAAATTAGATTTTAGAGGATGTACAATTTTTTTTTATAGATATCCACTACAAATTGTACATTTTGTTTCGACATTATACTTACAATAAATATTCACACCTGTATATTATATATCGAGCACCGTTTTAAATTAATGTTTTGGACGTTGTAAAATTTTTTCCTCATTCCTTAATCACTCGACTATATATATATATATATATATATATATATATATATATATATATATATCGCTCTAAGTATATATATATATATATATTTATTTATATATATATATATATATATATATATATATATATATATGGTATTTCCAATATATATGTATATATATATATATATATATATATGATACTAAAAACATGTTCAAAAATTCTCAGTACTTAATAAATAAACTATAAATGTTATTTTTATTATCTTTTTTATCATTGCTGATTTTTGGGGATTTTTTTCTAGAATTACTTTCGTTGGTCTATTATATTTGCATAAATATATATGTGTATCTTTGCGTGTGCGTCGTTTTCCCGCCATATAATGCATCCATTGTGTTTGCCAACAAATCCAAATCTCTAACAAAAGAAACCCTCGATTTAGTGTCATTAGACTAAAATGCGTATGTACTCCTATTTAAAAATTACATCATACCTCAAGATGGAAATATAAACTAATTGAAATTATTAAATTGCGAGTAAAAATAAAAACTCTCATTGTCAATAATAATAATAAAAAAAATAATAATAATTGTAATTGTCTTGGGGCTATAGATTTGATTGAAAATGGTTTTGATAAACTTATTGAAGAGATTCCTTGGCATTCGGTGTTTTAAAGAAATGCCAAAGAAATTGTTCTCCCAAGCACATCTCAACCCCACGAAGAGCTTTACCCGTGTAAAAAGAGTATGCGTTTGTAGGCAATAGTTTTGTGGGGTGGGATGAGGTGGGGTGGTGGTTAACAAAAATGCAGTGTCAAATGCCATTTCAAGCTTTAGGTCTCTGGTTGCGGCTCAAGTGGAAGTGAGTATACAACAGAAATAAAAGGCAAGAGTAATAACAATAATGATCAAAACATCTCATCATATCGCACACATTTGGCTGTAATGCATGTGCACAATATGCCCTTATCAGTCTAGGTCTCATGATAGGTTTATTGCGCCTCGTGTATTTGTACTCAGCATTAGTTTTCAGCATACTAATCTCAAACTCAGCAATAATAATAATAATGATAATAATAATAATAATATATATATATATATATATATATATATATATATATATATATATATATATTGCAATATATATATATATTGCACAAATGATCAGTGTAAAATGTCATGGAGCCATTTCTGTCGTTAGGTCTCTGGTTGATACCCGGGAGGAAATGTGTAAGAATTTTCAACAGAAATCAAAGAAAATAATAATAATAATAATAATAATAACAATAAAAAAAACATAGAAATATCATCCACTGAATATTAGTTTTTAGTAAATTATCGGGGCGTATTATGTAGTTGTCCGTATTATAGAGTGGTGCGTAATATATAGTGAGGAAATATGCTATATGCAAAGAGAAATCATCTAACAGTATATACATTTTATAATTGGAATCAAATTCGTTTGACTTGATCACTGAAATTGCCAATCTATGCTCCCCACCCCAAAAATCTAATTCTTTGTTGATAAAAGGTAAACTTTCTAGTCAACGTCAATTGCTGATTTTTCAAATTCTTTATTTTGAAATGAAAAAATATCGTAACAAAAAGATGCCTTTCCAATTTATCAGCTTCGTTCCTTTTCAATTTCGTTTTGAATTTAAATTTAATTTCACTTTGAAATCAAGATCGAACAATCTCATTTGGAAAGTTTATTAAAACCATTTCTTCCTGGGACAGACAATGGTTGCTATACACAAATAATATACGTCGATTTAGCAGGCGATTTGTTAATTTTATACCAGTCACTCGCTCGTATCGGTGATGACTTACTGTAGGACAAATGTATTTTGGGCCCTTAAAATAAAACATTATTTTCTTGTAAAATATCAAGTATTTTTCTTTTAGACTTCATTATATTGCTTTCTGTTTTTATATACAATGCATGATCCTGCTGCAGTTCCGAGTAAAACTTTGTCCTGCAATTCATCGGTGGATACCCAAGCCAAGTTAGGACGCGCAGAGTCTGGAAAACGCACTAGGAATATCAATAAATAAGCTTCGTTTACTTAATCACAAAACTGGATGTTCTATTAGAACATTTATATCAGCAAGCAAAACAAGAAAACTGATATGGAGATTTCAAGAAGCCCTATGTTCACACCAACACCCCCTAATGTATATATGAGGGATCATCCATCTATATTTTTTTAGAGAAGGTTTTGAGCTATTTACACTATTTATATTGTTCGAACTGTTGTCTTCATCTTTATTGTCATATTTAAGACGTTTCGGCCGTTGTACGCTCCGGACTTCTTCAGGTCATATACGTTAGAATGTCGAACCAAACCCTTTATTTGAATGTGGCAATAAAGACAAGGACAACGGTCTGTACAATGTAAATAGTGTATTAGTTATATATAATGTCTTGCAATTTATTTGTAAAATAAAATGATTAGGTGGCAGCTTGGCAGATATTTTTTTTAATTTTGGCAATAATTAAACTATAAAATTAAACTATAACTCACACACACACATACTCACACACACGCGCGCACACACACACACACACACACACACACACACATATATATATATATATATATATATATATATATACACATAGAGAGAAAGAAAAAAAGAGAAGTGTCTGTATTCTGAAACATATACAACCCCTCTATAGGCCTATATATGTGTGTGTGTATGTGTGTGTGTGTCTGAGTGTGTGTGTGTGCGTTTGTGTGGGTGTATTTCAAGATATTTACACATTATTTATAATTTTACAAAATCTTAATTGCAAATAGACTAAAATGGATGACAGATGAGCCGAAAGCATATATATATATATATATATATATATATATATATATATGTATATATATATATTTCTTTTTTCTAGACATATATTGTTAACTACAACAGACAATGAATGTCTGTTATGTTGGACAATTTTTGTCTTTATTTTCACCTGAAATTAAAGCCAAAATACGATGTTTAAAAAGGCTCGTGATTAAACATAATAGAAATTCATTGTCTGTTATATTTAACAGTATATGTATAGAAAATTAACTGATGCCTCGATACACTATATATATATATATATATATATATATATATATGTGTGTGTGTGTGTGTGTGTGTGTGTGTGTGTGTGTATGTAAGGGTGTTGCAAGGGTTTCATTCTCATACCTCCCCAAAATCTATTATATGCTTCTCGTGCCACAGATACGGGGCTCCCATTCTACTCATTCCCATTTTATAAAGTAGTATTCATATAAAATACAAATTTTATTCTAACATAATTATACATAATAATGTATTGTAATATCGGTGAAAAGTTCAAGTAGAAAATTGATAATAAATACAATGTAACTAAATACATATTAGAGACATGTCGTAATATTAATCATTCCATCATGATCAACAATTTCTGGGAATTTTTCAATTTTTTAAATTTGAATATTTTTAACACATTCAACATAAAGAAAAACAAAAATAGTGAATTTCGTATCGTGTTTTTCGAAACATGAGCAAAAAAACCAGTTCCTGGATTTGAACGAAAAAAGACCCCACAATGACTTTGCGAAATTTTTCATCTTTTAATAGTCAGTTGTGTTTAGTTTAATTTGTAAAGGATGCAATGTAGGTAGAAAAAAAGCAAATAAGATAGAGAGAGAGGGTCACAAGGCATTGCCCAGTTGCCCCAATAAGATTTGCAAGGTCGGGAGTTCGGGGTTAGTTTTAAATTAAATAATTCAACAATGTTTTGCGGCAATATTCACATCAACTCGAGATTTTTCTTGTTAAAGAAATGAGTAATTTTAACACATTCAGCATTAAGAATAAAAAAAATAGTGAATTTTATATGGTGTTTTTTTTTTGTTTTTTTTCTTTAAATTTATATGTTTTTTTTTTGTTTTTTTTCTTTATATGGTGTTTTTTTTGTCTTTTTCTTGACTTAGCAGGAGCAAAATTAATTGACGGGTTTAGAGAGAAAAAAAATAATCCCAGAATTACTTCAAATTTTTCGAAATTTTTTAATCTTTTAATAATCATTTGTGTTTAGTTTAAGATGTGGGTAGAAAAAGCAGATGTTCATAAGATAGCAAGGGTCACAAAACATAGTCAGGGGCACCCAATCAGTCGGTGGCGGGGTATAGTCATGACCACCGAAAAGTGGTGGTCATGGTATAGTACTTAGCCACCCTGAGTTAAAAATATACGCATAACTAAAAGTTTCACGGTGCAAAAACATTTGCCTGCATTTTAGTTATTATAGGATTGGCACATATATATAAGCTACAGATATAGGATATATATATATATATATATATATATATATATATATACATATATATATATTAAAAACATAAATAGGGTTGTTCCAACGAAAAAATTGGTATAGAATAAAAAGTGCGAGAATCCGTGAACGTTTTACTTCTCGCTCTTTTTTATTTTTATTATATATATATATATATATATATATATATATATATATATACGAAGAAGTTTTTCTCAAAGCGTCATATTTTTATTATTATATATTCTTTTTGGTGGATTTCTGTACTTGAGTAGACTCTCCATTTATTTTAAGTAGTAGTTTATTTCGTCTCATGAACTGCACATTTGAGAAAAGACACACACACACACACATATATATATATATATATATATATATGTGTGTGTGTGTGTGTGTGTGTGTGTGTGGAATATTTTTAAGTATACACGTCTATTGAACAGGTTAAGAGGCTCATCCCTTGTTCCCTGTTTAGGATGTGGTTCCCGGCTTTCTTTTTTCCAATCTTCTCAATTTGTTTTTTGTTTGTTTTTTTTTCAATTGGAGTAGATAGATCTATCTATCGCCCGGTTCACACTCCACCCACATCTATTGAACAGGTTAAGAGACTCATCCCTTGTTCCCTGTTTAGGTTGTGGTTTCTGGCTTTCTCTTTTCCAATCTTTTCACTATTACGTAGCCCCCTGCACATCAGTGGCATTACCACTTCCGGTAGTGTGAATATTTGTACGATCTTTGAAAAAATACTTGTTTTTGACCGTTGCCGAGGAAGTGAAATTTTCCTCGCCGAAATAGCTATACAACGAATGTAGTATTTGGAATTTTATACGCACACACACACACACACACACACACACACATATATATATATATATATATTTATTTTTTTTTTTAACTGTCCTTCAATAATTATTTACACGCGATTTCTCCTCCCCTCATCATTAATATATATATCTATGTTTATTTATTTTAGCTTTCCCCACTTTTTTGCTCATCATTTCCGTTGTTGTTTTTTTGTTGTTTTTTTGTTTTGTTTGTTTTTTGTTTGATTTTTGATTCTAACGATTTTCTCCTGAAGAGATGTTGGACAAAAGAGCTGTTGAGACTGTTAATAAATACCCTGATTTCAAAGTAATACATACACATATATATATATATATATAGTGCGATGGGCAAGCTGTAGTCTTTTAATATTTTTAATTTCGCGCATATGCGTTGTTTTTTTTATTTTTCGACTGTACAATATAGCAAGGTCAGTTGGACACCGTCTGTGAGAAAAACAGCACAAAAGAAATTTAGAAACGGCATGCTGTACTGCTTGGCATTCGCACCGGAAGATCCATTACGAAGATTTCAGGAAAACTGTTGGCTTGCTCAGTCCTCAAAAGATGTATAGAGATAGATGAAAACCAAACATACAATCGACGTCATGGTGTTTGGAGTCATCTCCAATTTTGGTGACGTTACGCCTCCATTTATCCTTCCACAAGGCCTCCGAGTCAAAACGGAAGACTAAACCAAGTGCCTTGAGAAGGTATTACTGCTTTGTACTAAAAGAACAACCCAGTCATGACTGTCAGACAATTTTTACGACCACATTACACCTTACAACCGGCCGCCTAATTCCCCAAATTCCAGCCACCTTAATTATTATGCTTGGGTCGCAGTTAAGCGAAAGACCAACAAAACTCCTTATAACACCAAAGATGAACTGTGGATAAGGATTATAATAGCATTCAGCAACTTAAACAAGGAGACTACCCAAAAAAGAGTTGTAGAAGATTCCGAAGTCGTCCGGAAGTCATGGTTGAAGACAATAGCAATTTTATTGAATAATTTTAAGTCTTTAAAATTTCAAATTTTGATAATATATCTGTAAACATGAGATGTAGTCAATGTTTTCATTTTTGCGTCATCTAGACGACAATTCATGCATTGTCCCTATATATATGTATATCTATATGTGTGTGTGTGTGTGTGTGTGTGTGTGTGTGTGTGTGTGTGTGTGAATAAAAGCAAATTGTTCTCTCTTTTTAAAAGTGTTTATATTTAACCGTGTAAGCACGGGTGGGGGTGGTTTCGAATTGACCATTTCTATTGACTACATTCAGTCGTGGTTTGTTTTTTGTTTGTTTGTTTGTTTGTTTTTTTTTTGGTTTTTTTTTTCATTTTTTTTAATAAAATTTTTTAAAAAATTAAAAATAATCGATGGTTGCTTCGTTTTTATTTATTTTTCTTTGAAGAATTAATGAAAATCAAATTCTTTTTAATTTTCTTTCTCTTTTTTTTTTTTTTTAACTTTTTTCCTTAGGCGTATCTCCTCCAGCCACAGAATTCCGTGTACCCGATCCTAGCGTCCCAGAAGACCAACTGTTTTCCGACCATCAAAGACCACTATCCACCTTGATCGAACCGCCATCACAAAACAAAACACAGAAAAAACATTTCCTCTACCAGCCTTACCACCACCAACAACAACAGCTTTTACAGTGTGCCGAAAACATTACGAACCCATGTAGCGTTATTAATAAGCAAACTACTACGCAGGGTATTAGTACACGTTGCGAAGAACTTCAAGAAGGCTTCGTTGTAGCACACACCGCCAGTCCAACCTTGGTTGGCGTCGGCCAAACAGTAGCCACCGCGTTCGTCACAAGCATCACGACAACGACGACTACCACTATCTTACTACCGTTACCTACCGTTACAACCTCAGTGCATACGAACCAGACCTGTGAAAGGGCAGTCCATGAAAAGGACTCTTCTATCGGCACCAATAAACAAATTTCATACCCCGTCAGTAGCACAAGGGGCCCTAGTGCGAGCCATCCGATTACAAATGATAGTACCCATATTAACCTGACGACCACAATTACAACTGCTGCTCTAACTTCTCTCCCAACTACGACCACCGCATCCAGTAATACGGCCATCCCCTCCCTTATTGACCTACAACAACCCGTGGCTCAAGCTAAACCACCACCACCTCCACCACCACCACCCTCGTCTACCAGTCCACACTACAAAATCCAACCGTTTGAAGCACCGCAGCATATAGACTCGTTGTCGGGATCTCAAACCACGTCTACAATCACAGGTGAGACGTGCATCACTAACATTCCCAACCCTGGTCCTGCTGGGGTCTCCGGTGGTGTGGTCAGTTGTGACAACAGTGGCGGCGGCGGCGGCGGCGGAGGCAGCAGTTGTCGGGGTCGTGGTCATAGTGACGTAGGGGTCGTAACAAGTTCCGTTGGTGAGGGTATCAACGTGAATAGTAAAGGTAGAGACCCCAGTGTTTGTACAAACAAAGTTGAAAGCAGCAGGAGCAGCAGCAGTAGTAGTAGTAGTAGTCCCTTGTCCACAGCTCCGTCGTCGTCGTCGTCGTCGTCATCAGTAGTGTCACAGGCCATAACACAACATCAGCCCCAACATCATCATCATCGTCATCATCATAATCTCCAACCCCCTCATCATCACCATCAACAACAACATTATCTACAGGAACATCATCATCACAGACAGCAAGAAGGAACTGTATCACGTTTTCAATATCACCACCAACAACTGCAACAACAACAAACGCAGAATCATCATCATCAACAGCAGCAACAACAACAACAACAGCAGCAGCAGCAGCAGCCATCGTCTTTAGCTCATCTTCATCTTCAACACTTACAAGAACCGCCTCCTCCTCCTCCTCCTCCTCCTCCGCCGCCACCACACCAGTCATCTTCCAGACGCCCCCATATCTGTCTCGGCGAGTCGCAAGCGAGGGCAATACCCAGTTCTACCTCGGTAGTGCCGGCTACCTCAGTGGCCGACTGTTGCTCTCTCAAAGAGGGTCTTACATTCTCAGATAACGTTACTAGCACTGACAGTAACAAGCTAACTAGGATAGCTTATAAATCGACCGATACGGACCCCCACACTACAATGTTACTCCTGCAGTCCCAGGTAAGTTTTTATTGTTATTAAAAGATTTTACAAAAAAAAAAAAAAAAATTCTAACATAAACAAAGAAAAAAATCTGTTTACATTATTACAAAAATCGTCTGTAATGGTGAGCTCGTTTGGTTGAAATTTTGGATGTTATTCTTTCATGGTCATAGGGACGTAGAGGTCAGATTTTTTAAAATTGGTTAAATTAGTTTTAATTGCAACTTTCTTTCGTATTTACTTTCTTTCGTTTTTCTTTTCTTTTATTTATTTTATTTATTTTTTCAGTACTAATTTTTTTTTTGTTTTTTTGTTGTTTTCTAAAGCGTCTTCTTCGTCCTTCGGTTTCAATTTGACTCAATAAATTACTTGATTTTTCACGTTCCTTAATTTTAACACCACATCGATTAAATCTTGTTAATAATTTGTTTATTTTTATTTTTTAATAAAAGACATTAACCCATACCAATTTATTAAAATTAAATTTTCCTTAATGCCTTCAATACACTTCATATTTTATTTATGATTGTGACGAGCAGTGATAAAAAAATAATTGGAAAAAAATATTTTTATTTTACATACTAAAATCCGTTTTCTTGTATTTTCATTGACATTTGATTTATTTATTTCTCAGTTTCGTTGGGGTTAGGCTATTGTTTTGTTTTGTTTTGTTTACTTTTTTTCTTACTACTTTTTCTTTTAAGTTATTTTTTTTTAAATTATTTCCTTTTTTGTCTTTTCTTTTCTTTCCTTCAATCGTCTTCCACATGCCGTTACCTCATGCGCCGTTTCGAGAAAGACGAGCGCTCCTTCCGTTACGACGAATACATGCAGATACACAACAGAACCACGCCCAAACTCACCCATTTACTAATAAGTACGATATGCGCGCACACACATACACAAACATACGCAGGCACACACGCACATAAGCACGTATACAAACATACACA
>JBBBDQ010001462.1:2662500-2670000 GCA_037127315.1 Ascarosepion bandense | reverse complement strand
ATATATATATATATATATATATATATTGTACTGTTTGTTACAATGGTTTATAAATGCATCGTAATAAACATTACAATATAAAGCTCTACGTTGTCTCGAGCACTCTTTATAAAACTAAATGCATGAACAGTGAGTTTAAAACCTACATGTTCCATAACTTTCTTACAATATATATATATATATATGTGTGTGTGTGTGTGTGTGTGTGTGTGTGTGTGTGTGAGTGTGTGTGTGAAATGATTTGTGTGAACATTATTTTTTATCGATACTCGTATTTAAGTAGATATTCTGTTTTTAATTACACAGTATTATATATTTATATCTATCGGCCTGATTATTTATTTATATTCATTCGTGGTCGAGTGGTCTAAGACGTGCCGGATCATATGGTAGCTTCCCCTATGTGGATAGGGGTCGCAGGTTCGAATCCTGCCGAATGACACACATTTTCGTAATAAAAATTTATCGTAAATAATCAGGTTGGTAGATATAATATTGTTTAATTAAAAACAGAATATCTACTTAAATACGAAGTATCGATAAAAATAATGTTCAAACAAATCATTTCAAATTGTCGGTTGTTTATAAACAAGTTTCGTTAATCTTCGTTAATTTCCGTAATGCATACATATATATATATATATATATATATATATATATATATATAGACGAAAGTCTTGATCCTCACTGTTTTTAAAGTCGTAATAATCCTAGTTACATATATAATAATTCTGTTGCAAATTACCTATCAGTTAAGGATTAAGGATTATGTGCGTTGTGGTACAGTGGATATTGGCTCGGAACGAGAAACCGGGGAGCCGAGATCGAATTCCAGTTGAATCCATTGTATTCACTTACGCAGAAATACCCTTGGAAAAGGTATTAATCCGTCTCTTCCTTCCAGTTATGGGTTAAATAGCAGGACAGACTGGGTTCTATAGCCTTGGTCGGCAACCAGCCTACCGCAGAAAGCAATGGCAACCTAGTGCGGGATAATCTTCTGCCCAGTCAGCCATGTCTCTTTCGAGACATGATCGCCCAAAGCGTGTATCACGTATGGCACTTATCTGACTGACTTATTAGACGTGACTTAATAAATAAGAGAATAAATAAAAGAATTGTATTCAATTCGTTTTCCTTAACGATCGTTTGTCTTTTAGATTTTAAATATATAGCTTTCTTTAAAGGATATTCTGCTCAAAGACTTATAAATGGTGCCGATTTATAAATGTTTGTGCGACAATACCAGCTTTTGTTTATAATCCGATTCTTGAAAATTCCATTATGGATCAAACATGCAAGCAATAATGCTATGCGAGACTTGATTGTAAACCTTTGACATTTGTTATGAAATCAATTCAATGTTCTTCAGCTAAAATACTCAATATAAAATACATTCTGTGCAGTACTTGTGATGGTCGCTTCATCCTGTTTTAGTCCATATCGGCCCTGAACGAAAAATCGGAGAGCCGAGTTCGAATTCCAGTTAAATTCGTTGCATTCACCTTGACGCCAGAAGTTGACAGAGTTTGAAGGTTGTACCTTGCCACCTGTAACCCACAGTTTTCTGTTTGTCTTGAGATAGATAGCAGTCTGATATCAGACATGACAGAGTATTTAAAGCAGAATTGTATCAATGAATTCCTCAATGCAAAAAAAAAAAATTAACGCTTATGTAAAGCAAACACTGTATAAAAGCACAGTTAACTTGCACAAAAATCGCTTAGGTCGTAATGACAACGAAGGATGTGACACCCGCATTTCTGGCAGATGTGCTCAGCTAGCAATCCAAGAACTGAAGATGGCCCCGAAACTCTCCATACTATAGTGGTGAACGTTGTGAGAAAAATAGTGTTTTGTTGTTTAAATCTATTCAACAACAGCACTGAGTTCTCTCAGCATTCTTTATATATATATATATACGAAAGTATATTTGCACTGCAACCGTACTTTTGAAATTTTTCTTAAATTTTATGACATGTCTGTAATTCATATCTAGGTATATAGTATATTTTCAATTTTTCTAGTTGAATTGTTCATCTATATTGTTGTACATAATTAGTTCATAATACAAATCGTATTTTATATGAATACTACCTTACGAAAATTGAGATGTAATAGAGTGGGGCGTCGTCTCATAGATTCGAAACCTTTGCACCGTCCTTATCTGTCTATCTGTACTAATATATATATATATATATATATATATATTATTCATATATTAGTAATGATGTCAAATCCGTAAGCCGAGAGGATAATCCAAATAGATGTTTTTATTAAAGAGATAGATCTATACACAGAGCTCAATAGGTATTATCCAGAGCAATATGGTATACATAAAGGAAAATTCACGCATAATCTAAGGTAGTTATAAACTATAATTTATTTCGACGGGTAAATGTTTTGGAAATTACAAATTCTTGTAATTCATCAAACCGGAAATTACAAATTCTTGTAAGAATTTTTAACTTGTGATCTGATGATATGGATACCAAAAACATACGAAATAACGTATATATTTTAACCCCTTCAGATGATGAACTAAGTTGTCTCTTTTGTGTGTGCATATTTAATATTCAGTTTTTTCAAGATTTTTATATTTGTGCGTTTGGTAGGCGTAATGGAGTGTAAATATTGTCCGTATTGTTCATTGTTCCAAGCGCCTTCGTTTATTTTTTTAAAGCCATTTTCGAAGGAGGTTCGTTTCTAGGTGTTGTCAATTTTAATTTATGTTAGACTGTATCGGCACTGTGTTTAGTATATATCAATTGGAAGCTTTATTCAGCGCGTCCGCATATCGAAAGTGGCTGGAATTCAAGTGAATATATATTTGTTAAGTTCTGGTAATTGCCAGGAATTTTTATGTTCAAGTTCTTATATATATATATATATATATATATATATATATATATATATATATATAAGCATGCGGTGTAGATATAGAAAATCCAATGGAGTATCCTGTACATACAGTTGTAGAATAACTCTCTTAGAGGGCTCTAAATATATATGTATATGAATACATATAGAGCAAATATAAGAAAAAATTTAGGCAGACACGTTATTTCATGGTAAATCGGAAGTATAGGCCTATTTCATGGTAAATCGGAATAATAAACCTATTTCATAGTAATTCGGAGGTACAGGCTTATTTCAGGGGAACCATCATCAGCTTCCGTCTTTATTGTACAGAAGATTTTACACGAAAATCTTTTGTACAATAAAGACGGAAGCAGATGATGGTCCGCCTGAAATAGGTCTATACTTTCGATTTCCCATGAAATAACGTGTCTGCCTAATTTTTTTCTTATATATATATATATATATATATATATATATATATGTATATATTCAATTATTAACATTTAGCAATTATGACAGATCAAGTTCTTATTTTATAACAGAACAAAATTCATCTCTCAGTTTATGTCCAGTAGCATCTTACATTAGTACTATTTTTCTTAAGTCCTTACTATAATGTGAAGGTTTTCATATGATGGTCCTTATTTATATATTTATGTGTGTGCTTGTGTTTGTGTGTCTGTGTCTGTGTATATGTGTATATGTATGCGTGCGTTTTATAAAACTTTAAAATGATATTCGAGGAGACGCTCCTGTAACTTATCAAACACAATATTTATTTATTTATGCCTACCGGCCTGAATATTCGAAAAAATCTTATGAAAGAAAGATAAAAGCAGTTAAAACTAAGCTTGATAGGCAAGGTTGCTCCGTGGCCAAATCGTTTAAGGCAACTCAGAACTAATGACGGTTTACCTCTGCCCAGACAGACCCCGGTTAGTAATTCTACCGAAGAGCGCATATTCTTCTTCAGTATATATATATATATATATATATCAGTCAAAAAAATATATCGTTCAATAAATAAACTGACCGTCTAATCAAATACGCGTATTCACTAAAAATTTAGTTTAGACAGATAAACCGTCTATCGGAATAATAAATAAAAATCCATTACGGTAATATATATATATATATATATATATATATATATATATATATATATATATATATTAATGCAGGTTTCATTGAATAATATAGACAAGTTTTGTCTATTAATTTTGTGTAGGATCCGTTCATACCGTCTGATATGTCTTTCAACGACATCACCATCAAGTATATCAGACGGTATGAACGGATCCTACACAAAATTAATAGACAAAACTTGTCTATATTATTCAATGAAACCTGCATTAATGAAAAAATGCTGCCAAAATACACACAATATATATATATATATATATATATATATATATATATATATATATATAATTGTTAATTATTATTTTAGAACATGCGCAAACTACAATCAACTACAAAATTGTACACTTTGTTTTGACATTGAAAGAACAATGTCTCATCAGGTTGTTTAAAAGGATGGGAATTAAACCATCATTGTTAACTATCTGATGAGAAATTTATATATATATATATATATTGTAACTAGGTTGTTGAACTCGTAGGTTTATTTACCTTTTTGTTCAAGCATTTACATTTTTAAAGAGTGCTCGATACAAATGTAGAGCGTTATACTGTAATGGTTGTTACAATGATTTTAAATTCATAGTATCACTACACAAAAAATTTCTCATGTTTCGAAGCCAGCCCATTATGTTTTGGCTTCATCCTCGGGTGATATTTTGAGAAATTTTTTGTGTAGTGATACTATGAATTTAAAAACATTGTAACAACCATTACAGTGTATATATATATATATATATATATATATATATATATATATATTCCCACATATTAACAGTTTTAATATACGACACACACACACACACACACACACACACACACACACACACACACACACACACACAGAAGGTGAACCGCGTTGTCTATGTAAAGATTTTACAAGTAGTCTGAATCTCCACCAAATATACAGGGTGTTCATAAAGTTCGTGTGTACTTTACAAAATTTATAACTTTATTTGTATTTGCGATAGAAATAATTTGTAAAAAGGATTAGAAAGAAGTAAATCTATATTTTTTAAAGTTTTATCGAAATTTTATTTAAATTTCCACATGTCCTCCATCATTTGCAATACAATGGGTAATATGATTTTGCACCTCACGGAAAATATTTGCCAACTGATTTACAGTAATGCCTAAGTTAGTTATTTTAGCTTTCAAATCTTCTAATAAACTATGTTTGGTTGCATACGCAATTGTTTTCACATGGCCCCATAAAAAAAAATGTCTAATGGAGTCAAATCTGGCGAACGTGGAGGCCAATAAAATGGTCCACCCCTTCCGATCCATCTGTTAAGAAATTCCTGATTTACAAACTAAACGCAGAGCAAAGTGACAGGGTGCTCCATGTTGTTGAAACAAGAAAAAGTTATAATTTTTTGTGCACAAGAACTTTATAGACACCCTATATATATATATATATATATATATATATATATAGGGTGTCTATAAAGTTCTTGTGCACAAAAAATTATATATATATATATATATATATATATATATATATATTGTTCTTACTTTATTCAGCACTTACTTGTAATCGGATGTTTCATCTCCTTATTTTATCATCCGTAATCTGTCTTTTATTATTATAAGAATAGCATTGTCACCTGGTGTCATCAGTGCAAGAGAGATAACTCTTTTACAACAAAATGTTAAAGATATTATATAAAAAATTTCATTTGTTTTTTAGCGATATATTTTAAAATCACATTCACTTCAAGAGCGTTTTGAACAAGAGTCGTATTTATTTTATCATATTGTCGGCACAACAATATATTTTTAACTTCAGATTTGATCTTTCTCTCTCTCTCTCTCTCTCTCTCTCTCTATATCTATATATATATATATATATATATATATATATATATATATATATATATATATATATTATCCCTGATCGTTAGCACGACTCAGTGTTTCATGTCCAGCACTAACTTCAGGTGTACGTTACAGATTGACCGTTACATAATTTAAATTTTCATAAGAATATCTGATTATCTTAACGCTGGCGTGGTCCATATATTATGCATAGATTACAGTTTTTATTTAAAAATTTATCTTGCATTTAAGATAGACGAAGTTTTTGTTTTATATATAAAATAAGCGTTGATTGATATTTATTTTCAAAAACTGTATTTAAATTGACAGAGCTAAAACTATATTTTTAAAAAAATCATTTTATATAAAGCATAAAATCGTATTAATTTTTTGTAAATTTATGTTATTATTTTATTTATATTATTTATTTTAAATCTATATAAAAATGAAAATAAATATGAACGGACTTTTACTACCAGATATTAAACCTCTAGTCGCATATCCTCTCCTCTCTTTAACAGTGGCTTATAATTTTACTTTATCGCAGTCATTATTTTGTCGAGTTGTAATGAATATATATATATATATATATATATATATATATATATCCAAGTATGGCTGGAATAATATTCCCCATCCAAAGAAACACTATTTTAAAAAAAGTGCTCAATACAAAGTAGAGCTAATAATAATTTTTTTTTTTTTAGGAACAAAAATATAGTAGATATAATAGTTAATTAATAATGCTGATCTTAATTTTATAAAATTTTAATACCAATGCCCACCAAGATTAATTTTAAGTCTTCCCACATATTCTCCAAAGTAAAAGTTGCTTTACTCTGATTGGTCCACATTGTACATACAATAATGCCTCCCTGATGAAAGAGGTCTTGCTTGTTCTTAACCTTTTAACATTTTGAAATAACCACATCACTTGATAAGACACAAAAAGTGTCGAAACAAAATAGCTACTTTTGTAGTGATATTGTAACATATCAATGTTATAATTTATTAATAAATATTATATATATATATATATATACTCTATTTATAATAAAGACCATTGTGTATTTATTTGCCTATATATATATAGTTCCCTCCTGCCACGCTTAGCGGGGTTTGAATTTTATTTCTTATGTCTTAATGTAAGATACTCAATAAGTATGACATCATTCTAGACGGCATATCGATATGAATATTTTGATAGCATTTTTGATAGCATGGGCCCACTCGTACATACCTAAAAACGGACATTAAAAATTAATCTGGAACAACGTATTTCAACAGGTATTTATTTTTATGTCTACTTGTAACCACTTGTTCTCTTTTTCAATAAGTTAGGGCTATTTAAATGTTTTAAGGTAGCTAATTTTACTACAAGGCATAAATATATATAATTAATACAATTTAAAAATGTGTCACTTAATTGATTGATATTACATTCAGTACACCGACTCTAGAGTTTCGTAGACGAAACTTTTTATGGCAATCAGAAGATTTTAGCAATTTCGGGCAGAAATTTTTCTTTCTTCTCTGTATTTGATCAGCGCTTACATCGTTAAATGTGACAGACAGGAAAATATCTTGTGAGTTTTAATTTACATTTTCTCGTGTATTTACAAGTTTTCATGTAACTGAACTGATTCTCCGGAGTAAGTGACCATTGTGTTCATTTCGACT
>JBBBDQ010001462.1:2625000-2655000 GCA_037127315.1 Ascarosepion bandense | reverse complement strand
CACCAGTAGATGTTAGTGTTTACAAAAAATGCATAAAAGATGAATTTCAAGAAATGCTTTGTAAATTGCGATGAACAACGGTTTAAGAAAATTTGTTGAAAAAAATGTAAGCGCTTTTGTGTTATTGTACACAATAAAATTAAATTATCTGTATCTATCTAAGCTCTCGGCTCACATAAGCCATCCTCAGAGTAGTTACAAGGACGTTAACATAAAGACACCCAACATCAAAGAACCAGCATAATAGAAAATATATCCAAATTTTGGACAACATTTGTCTTTATTTTCACCTGAAAATTAAAGCAAAAATACGATGTTTAGAACGGCTCATGATTAAACATAATAGACATTTTCTGCTGCCTCGATGCACCATATATATATATATATATATATATATATATATATATATATAACAATAATCTATGCGACAAATCAATTATTAATCCTATATTTGTATATATAAAGGGTGAATCAAAATTAGGCATACAATACATATTATCAGTCAGTTAAGTGTCATACGTAATACGCGCTTGAGCGATCATGTCTCGAAAAAACATGACTGACTGGGCAGAATGTTTTCCTCGCAGAAAGTTGCCATTACTTTATGCGGTAGACTGGTTGCCAACCAAGGTTGTAGCACCCAATCCGTCATATTATTTGACCCATAGCTGGAGGAAGATGGAGTAATAACTTTTCCAAGAGTATTTGCGTATAAGTGAATGCAACGAATTTAACTGGGATTCTAACTCGATACTCGTATAAAAAAAAGTGTTTTTAGGATTTATTTAGTATGAGAAATAATTTAATTCATTTAAATTATTTATTATTGAATAATTTTTAGTACAGTTTTCATTTTTAAATAATAGTACGTCTTCTGCGGACATCTTGTTTTTTATTACTTCCTCCACACTTCTGAATCCCGCTGTACACACACACACACGCACACACACACACACAAACATACACACACGCACACATACACACGCACACACACGCATGCACACACACACATACACACACTCGCACACACATACATACACATACATACACGCACACATACACACACACATACACGCACGCACACACACACACACATATGTATATATATATATATATATATATATATATATATATATATATCCGCATATATATGACGTGCCTTAGAGCGTTCGCTCAGTTAGTACCTCCTTATCAATCAAAGGCTTGCAAGATTTAGGCCGGTAGATGAAAATAAATAAATATACTATATAAACATAAAAAAACAGAGCACCGACTCAAATATATCTATTAAAAATAAGGTTTAAACAAATAAATTAAATATCCATTTTAATTAATTCCCTAAATTTTTGTCTTTGTTTACGTTGGGATGTGTAACAAAGCAGATATATACATTTAGACAAACAGGAAAGATATGTATGTTCAAAAGCTTATATATTTATTATAGACATGTATGTATTTATGCTTATATGTCGATATATATGTAGTATGTACATATGCATTTATTAATTTATGGATCTAAGTATATGTGTGTTTCTGTGGTATATTAAAAATAAAATCCATTAATTCTTTATGTATATATATATACTTAATTATTTAGTTTTTGGTCATGATTAAATTAGACAAGTATATATATATATATATATATATATATATATATATATATATATATTCAGGAATTATAACATGAATATGTTATAATATTACTACAAAAGTAGCTATTTTGTTTCGACACTTCTTGTGCCTTATCAAGTGATGATGTTTATTTCAAGTTGAAGGGTTTTAAAAGGTTAAAAACAAGCAAAACCCCTTTAATCAGGGAGGCATTGTTGTATAGACAGCGTGGCCCAGTAATAATATAGACAAGTTTTGTCTATTTATTTTATGTAAATTTTTTTCATATTGTCTGATAAGATTTATAACATTATCATTGAAGAAGAAAGAAAAATCACAATATTAATACATATTTTTCAATCCTATCTGAGCTTTCGGCTTACATATGACAATATTATTGCAATATATTAAACAGTTCACGGACGAACAATAATGATAGTCTGTTTTTATTTACATGGAAGATTTTCAAAGCGATGACGAACACACACACACACACACACACACACACACACACACATATATATATATATATATATATATAAAGTCTGCATTCTTCTACCAAGCGCCCATAGCTCAGAGGTAGAATCGCCGACTGACGCCAAATCGGTAGGGTTTCAATCCTGGGTAAAAAGCAATCGGATGTCTAACCGTACTGATGAGTTGTGATACAGCGAAACAGATCTGTCTGCGGATGACTATATATATATATATATATATAGGTATGGTAATAAATAAGTATACATATGAGTATAAACGCAGATACACACCCCTATATAAATAATTTTTTTGGTGTTAACAGAACAGTACTCAAGGTAATATCAGTCAGTTAAGTGCTATACGTGATACACTTTTGGGCAATCATGTCTCCAAAAAGTCATGACTGACTGGGCAGAAAATTTTACCACAGAAGGTTGCCGTTACATTCTGCGGTAGACTTGTTGCCAGCCAAGGCTATAGAACCTAATCTGTACTGGAATTTAACGCATAGCTGGATTAATAACTTTTCCACGGGTATTTGCGCGTAAGTGAATGCAACGAATTCAACTGGAATTCGAACTCGGCTCTCCGATTTCTCGTTTTGAGGTTTTAGATGTTTCGCTATTAAATGCATGACACTCGTGCTACAGACGTAGTATACTACTATATTTGTTTATATATATATATATATATATATATATATATATTCCATTTGTAAACGGGTTATTACGCGACCCAGGTTTCTACCGCGAATGGTGTCTTCAGGCGATTTTCAATAAATAATAAGTTATTGAAAATCGTCTAAAGACACCACTCATGGTAGAAACCTGGGTCGCGTAATAACTCGTTTACAAATGAAAAATATTTAAAAAGTTCTACAATAATTGTATTTTTTAATACAAATGTGCTCTGGTCTAATTTTATTCTAACTAAAAACGAAGTAATTAAACAATAGATAGATAGATAGATAGATAGATAGATAGATAGATAGATAGATAGATGTTAACAGACTACAATAGATATATAGATAGATGTGAGCAGAGTACAATAGATAGATAGATGTGAACAGAGTACGATAGATAGATAGATAGATAGATAGATAGATAATGAAGAAATTGGGATAGATAGATAGATAGATAGATAGATAGATAGATAGATGTTAACAGACTACAATAGATAGATAGATGGGAACAGAGTGCAATAGATAGATAGATGTGAACAGAGTACGATAGATAGATAGATAGATAGATAGATAGATAGATAGATAGATAGATAATGAAGAAATTGGGATAGATAGATAGATAGATAGATAGATAGATAGATAGATGGATGGATGTGTGTGTGTGTGTGTGTGTGTGTGTGTGTGTGTGTGTGTGTGTGTGTGTGTGTGTGTGTGTGTGGAACACTTTTCTACGTCCTTAGAAAAAGTCTTGCCATAGAGTTGAAGAAATTCGTCATCACCGTGTAGTGTACAGCACTTGTGTGTATTAGAAAAAGAATCTTATCTTCTGTTCAATTTCATCAAAGATATTTACACGGTTGTCCAATGTCGAATAAAATACGACTTTTGCAGTTTAACGTTCGCAAAAGACAGAACATTACAAAATATATAATAACAGAAAATTCTTTATTTTATAAATGACTAAAATGAGGGAACGAGATTGTTTGTTTTTCTTTCTATCACTCTGTCTCTCTCTCTCTCTTTATCTATCTATCTATCTATCTATCTATCTATCTATCTATCTATCTATCTATCTATCAGCCTCTTATCTATCTATCTATCTATCTCTGTCTGTTCAAATCTATCAATTTTTCTTCACACACACACACATACACATATTGTTCGCTCTATCTCATTCTGTTCACATCAATCTATCTATATCGGTTTGTTTCTATCTATCTATCTATCTATCTATCTATCTATCTATCTATCTATCTATATCAGTTTGTTTCTGTTTACCTATTTATCTAACTAACCAAGTTGTTTATCTATCTATCTATCTATCTATCTATCTATCTATCTATCTATCTATCCCACTCTGTTCAGTTCTATTAATCTTTTTTTCCATACATATATATATATATGTATCGTTCGATATATATATCTATCTATCTATCTCAGTCTTTTCATTATCTATCTATCTATCTATCTATCTATCTATCTATCTATCTATCTATCTATCAATACTCACTGATTGGATGAATTGTGTGTGTGTGTGTGTGTGTGTGTGTGTGTGTGTGTGTGTGTGTGTGTGTGTGTGTGAATTTATATATATCAAACGTACTAGACTTCCATAATCATTTGCCTCGTCGCTTTTAAGTGTGAAATCTATCGTTGCATGTCGAACTACTCTTTTTAACTGGCCTTTCATATACATGTGTGTGTGTTCGAGTGTCTGTCTGCGTGTGTGCGTGTGTGCGTGCGCGCATAATATTTTAATTAAATACATTGTTTAAAATCTGCGTTATTTATAGACCAAGAGGTTTCAATATCGACGAAGAGTTGTGTCGATACAACCTAAATAGTCTAATAACGATGATGATGAAGGCATACATATGCTAATTCCTGTTTAGTAGGAAGTTCTGTGTCCCCAGTTTCTATCTATCTATCTATCTATCTATCGATTTATCACATTCTGTTTCCAACTTTCTATCTCTCTCTTTGTACACACACACACACACACACACACACACATATATATATATATATATATATATATATTGGGCATTATAATACTTCCCGTAACTGTAGTTGAATATCCCAAGGCTTCAATTCCGTCTGGAATCACTGCTACAAATTCCTTCCTCTGACCATAATTCCAGTCGGAATGGAAATCTTGGAAGAATTAACTACACTTCTGAAAAGAAAGCATTATAATGACTATATATATATATATATATATATATATATATATATATATATATATATTGAGAAAGAGAAAGTAAAAGAAAGACTTTTGTAAGGTTGGTTGATTTCAGGGCAATTCAACTCAAACCTTGTTGGGTTATTACGTGTTGAATTTTGTATGGGGTACCAAGATCGAACTCACTAAAGAGAAGTAATGCTTGTTCAGACTAGCAGCGCGCGCACACACATGCACACATGCACACACACACACACACACACACACACATATATATATATATATATATATATATATATATACATACGTCAATATATATATATATATATATATATATATATATATATATAGACTTCAATGAGAGTGTGAAGCCAAAAATAATGTCAGAGAAAAGATATTTAACGCAAACAGTCCTATATATATATATATATATAGGACTGTTTGCGTGAAATATCTTTTCTCTGGCATTATTTTTGGCTTCACACTCATTGAAGTGTATATATATATTGACGTATGTATATAAATATATGTATATCTATAGTGTATCAAGGCAGTTTTTTCTTTTGTTTTTACTCATACATCAAACAAAGATTTTCCTGATTTTTCGTAATATTCATGTCTGCATTTTATTTCGTATCCAAATTTAAACAAAGACAATATATTCACGAGATTTTATGAAATCCCTTACGAAATGGATTTACTCCGATGAATTTTTCAATTCATTTGTTTAAGGGGATTTTTTCCAGCTTTGTCTAATTGTAAGTTCTTCGTGGTCGAATGGTCTAAGATACGTCAGATCAATTTACTGGTTTCCCTAGGAGAGCCAGGTTCGAATCCTGCGGAGAACGCATATTTTTCTAACAATATTTCTCGATTATTCATGCCGGTAGATATAAACAAATGTCGTGGTGCTGTGGATATCGGCTCGGAACGTAGAAATCGGGAAGTCGAGTTCTAATTCCAGTCGAATTCCTTGCATTCACTTACGCGCAAATACCCTTGGGAAAGGTATTAATCCGTCTCTTCCCTCTAGTTATGGGTTAAATAATAGGACAGATTGGGTGCTGTAGCCTTGGTCGGCAACCAGTCTACAGCAGAAAGCAATGGCAAACTACTGCTGAATAATCTTCTGCCCAGTCAGTCATGTCTCTTTCGAGACATGATCGCCCAAAGCGTGTATCACGTATGGCACTTAACTGACTGACTGTCTGATTATATAAACATCGTATCTACTCAAATACGAGTATTTATTAAAAACAATGTTTAAACAAACAAACAAACAAATAAATTATATATATATATATATATATATATATATATATATATATATATCGGGTTGTTCCAATATATATATATTGGAACAACTCTATATCTGTTTTATATATATATATATATATATATATATATATATATATATATATATGTGCGTTTTGTGTGTGTGTGTGTGTGTGTGTGTGTGTGTGTGTGTTCGAATGCCAAACATTTCAGCCGGAGTGACAAGTTTTGTGTTTGTGTGTTCGTTTCTCACAAATGTTACTCTAAATCTCCCTCCTTTTCTCTTTCTCCCTCCCTCCTCCTCTCTCTCTCTCTCTCTCTCTCTATATATATATATATATATATATATATATATATATGTCGGATACACGTACAGGCACGCACACACACACACGCACAGAAACATATACGCAATAAATCATCTACGCACACACAAGCATGCATTCGCACTCACGCGCACATTGTTACGCAAACACACTTAATCACATCCACATTATATATCCATTCAAGCCAGCTTGCACATACCGGTGCCACCCGTGCCACCCGTGCCACACGATCTTTCGTCACAACCAGCTGCCTATTTTTTTCTTTTGACAATGAAAATAAATCGATTCCGTTTCTGCTTTTGTCTTTCTTCGTTTAAACTTTATTCAACACAGGAATTTCCCACTCAATAAAATCTGAATATTTACAAGCTGTAAAAATCGAATTCAAATAAACTTGATAGGTATGAAAAGACGATAAAAAATGTATTGATCTGGTATCCCAAGTCTCTAAACCTGGACAGTTTTCTTGTAGAATGAAATGGTCTCACGGACCGTTAATCGTTTAGGCATATATATATATGTATGCATATAATTATAAATATATAATTATGGAAAGCTTAGAACCAGCTTAATAAAAAATTATCCAAATGTTGGAGAATATTTGTCTTTATTTTCAACTGAAATTAAAGCCAAAATACGACGTTTAGAACGGCTCATGATTAAACGTAATAGACATTCATTGTCTCTTATATTTAACAGTATATATTTAGAAAATTATATATATATATATATATATATATATATATATATATATATATATATATATATATATTTGCAATTTGTTATATATATTATATTATTTATATATTATATATGCGCGGTACTTATTTGAAAGCGCTCAATACCAGTGATAGATCTGACATATTCATATAGATAGGTGTGAGTTTGTAACCCTGGGTTTCACACTCTTGCGATCATCAGAGTTTGTCTGACGATTGCAAGAGTGAAACCCAGGGTCAATCAAACTTATATATATATATATATATATATATATATATATAGTCACTTTCTCATAGACGTAAAATGGCTTCCCTCTGTCTTTTCTACAAGTATTTTCATGAAAACCGCTCTGACATTTTTCCCCAGGCTCCCAGACAACATTTATTTACTCGTGCTATTAGATTGCCATCTAGATCCCGCCCTTTTACTGTCGAAATAGTTTAATTTTTTACTCTTCTATTCTAACAGTTTCTTTTCTCGCACTTCTTGTTTGTACAACTCACATCCATTCGCTTCTTTCCCTGATAGCTACAATCTCCAGCAGTTTAAATGCAACGTCAATTGCTATCTTTTGTCTACTTGATTCCCATCCATGTTTTATCCTTTCTTCGACATCACCTGTACCTTTTTATTCGCTCACTGTAACTCCCTGTGCACCAGTGACATTTCTGCCTTTGCTTGGGGTGAAATGATTACCAAATATATATATATATATTAGTAACAGTAAGAATTAATGGAATAACAAGCCACAGTTCGTAGCATTTATTTTTTAACAATTTAAAATAAAGACATTTTTCGCTACACAAGAGCTGTCATGTTTCTGTGTTATTTGTAACGGTTCATCAAGTGATAGGTCAGCAATATATATATATATATATATACTGAACATTTACATGTAAGATTGGAATTGAACCCGTAAAATAGAGGCTATAGAACCCAATCTGTCTTATTATTTAACCCATAACTGGAGGAAAGAGAATGATTAATACTTTTCCCAAGGGTATTTGTGCGTAAACTAATGCAAGTATTTCAACTAGAATTCGAACTCGGCACCACGTTTTGTCGTTCCGAGTCGATATCCACTGCACCACAACGCACATCTAAATCCTAAATTACTCATGTATAAATAAAATCAATTCAGTTGAAAAGATACTTAAATGACATGAAATTGAAAGATTAAACAGAATCAAGTGCTAGTCTGCTGGAAGGAAAGTTGGTTCACTGTAAGAACTTTTCTCACCAAAATTTATCTTGCATATTTATAAGTCTACCATCCGTCCATACTGAGAATATATCAGCCAAAGAATATACCAAAGACGCATTTCAGAAGCTAGCCCGACTACTGAAGGACAGAAAAATCTCATTAGAAACAAAGAAAAGCCTGCTAGATTGCTACGTGGTATCTGTCCTTCTGTATGGAAGTGAATGCTGGACGATCTCATCAAAGATGAAGGAGAGGCTTGAGGCAGCAGGAATGTGGTTTTACAGAAGGATGCTAAGGATACCATGGACAGAGCACGTGTGCAACGATGAGGTGTTGGAAATGATGCAAACAAGAAGAAAACTGATAATAAATATCAGGAAGAGACAAATGAGGTTCCTGGGACACGCAGTGAGGAGGGCCTAACCCTGCCTGATACTATCAGGTTGGATAAATGGAAGAAGAGATAGGGAAAAGCAACGCGAGACGTACTTGTTAGGTCTGAGCAAATGGTTGATGCAGTGGGTCTTGGAAGAGATACCAAGAAAAAAATGACTGAGATCGACAAAAGGCATAGCCAAGTTGAAGTCCATGATCGCATACCTTCTGAAGGGACACGACACATGAAAATGAAGAAAATTCCTGCTATGTATTTGGAGATTATTAATAAAATCCAAATAAAACTCTGCAATATTATCGGTCCTGGCCTGGTAACTCGGTTTCAGTCGTTTTCACACAGCCATAAATTAGCTTCATTGTGCTCTTTTTATGAATAATTTCATAAAAAGAGCACAATTTCTGATGATCTTTCCTCAATGGTCAGTCAGTTAAGTGTTGGACGTGATACACGCTTTGGTGATAATGTATCCAAAGAAACTTGACTGACTGGGTAGATACTCTTCTGCAGTAGGTTGTCATTACTTTTTGCGGTAGACTGGTTGGCAACACCCAAACTGTCCTTTTATTCAACCTATATATATATATATATATATATATATATAGTGTATAGAGGCAGCATATAATTTTCTAAACATATACTTTTAAATATAAGAGGCAATGAATGTCTATTTTGTTTAATCATGAGCCGTTCTGAACATCGTATTTTGGCTTTAATTTCAGCTGAAAATAAAGACAAAATTCTCCAACATTTGGATAATTTTTTATTGAGTGGGTTTTAAACTTTCGGCTCACATGAGCCATCTTCAGAGAGGTTACATGGACGTTAACATAAAAACGACGATTTTATCTTGTGTTGACATAAAACTTAAAACCAACTTAATAAAAAATTATCCAAATGTAGGAGAATTTTTGTTTTTGTTTTCAGCTGAAATTAAAGCCAAAATACGATGGTTAGAACCGCTCATGATTAAGCATAATAGACATTCATTGGCTCTTATATTTAGCAGTATATATATATATATATATATATATATATATATATATATATATATATTATACTGTTTTGTATAATATGTAATACATTTAATTCTATATTTTATTGTATATATCTATACAGTATAATAATTGCTCATCTATATTTATGTTTACTTGTGTATGTGTGAGTGTGTTCACGCACTTGTGTGTGTGTGTGTGTGTGTGTGTGTGTGTGTGTGTGTGTGTGTGTGTGTGTGCAAGAGTGCTTACTGAAACCAAATTTTCTTTGTCAAAATTTGTGGTACTTTGTGGTGACCCACAAGTACAATGAATGATTTTTTTTATTTTAAGTACCTTCTATGTTCATATAAAACCTTTGAATTTCGGGGTGTTTCGCCGATTGTTAAAAAAATCAACTCCTCTCTTTTTTATAGAAGGGATAAAAAGACTGTATTGCGTCATTGTCATTTCTTTTACTAATGAAGAATTTTGTAAGTGCCGCTTAGATGTAGCACAAGGCTGGAAGTATGACGCTCCCAACGAGTATCGAACTCACTAGTGAGTTGTAATCAGTTCTAGTAAGACATGCTTGTTAACCATTACACCACGCAAAGACGCACAAAATGCGGAAGAGAGTTTTCTTAATTTAAAAAAAAGCTAATGGGTGTTCGATCTCTGACCCTAGCACCGATTATCGTCCTTAACTGATTGGTAATTAATGTATCTGTTCACACCCGAAGTAGTTGTTGGCCGTTGGTGACAACAAGCCTCCTGAAATTTCTTCCTTTTTCAAAGAAATCTTGGCAGATTTTCCAATACCGTATGCTCCGTTTTTTATTAAACAGTACATTTAGTCATCTACCAGCCTGAATATTCCCGGAATCTTATTAGAGAGAAAAATGTTCTCTCCAACAGTTTTACTTAGTCATTGACCCACAGGTATAAAAAGCACGTCAGATTTAATGACGGTTTTCCCCTAGGAGACACAGGTTCAAATCCTGCCGGAAAACGCACATTTTCTTCATTAAGATTTCTCAAACATTCAAGCCAGTAGCCGGAAATATAAATATACCGCTTAATAAATAAAGGGAACGTCTACTCAAATATGAGTATCCACTAAAAAAAAAAAGGTTTAAGTGATAAAATCACAGTCAGTATGAAGGGCGAAAGTTCCAAATAGTGACTTCCATGACTGGTTCAGGCTGATATTTATATCATTTTCAGCATGTGACCCGCTGTAATATTGCCCTATATGCAAATCACTATCCCGCCTAATCTTATCATGCCAATCTTTGTATACCTTCGACGTCAAGATTTTTATTGTTGCTATTATTGAATGAAAGTGCGACACTGTGACGCTGTGGTACAAACAAATAAAACCTTCTAATACTCATCATGACACTCTCTCTGATAAGGGTATACCAAACACTTGCACCACAGATAAATATTTACGATAGGGTGACAGGTTTAGATTGAAGTAGTGCATAACCCGACAGGTGGGCCCTAGTTAGAAATACCTTCAACACGGCGTAACCAAGCCTACTACCACGGTCTCTGGTTGCGTGTGTTTCCAAGTATCAAGAAGTGACTCCCACGTTGATTTTGGACACCTCGACATTAGCAAGATTGTCTCGCTAGAACCTATTGCGACTGAAAAGTGAGTTCGATCCTCACTGGGTTACCCCGTATATTCGGCCTGGCGTAATGTATACGGGCCTTTAGTGAGCGACCACTTGCCGTATGCGACCAGTTTTTGATGGCAGTAGAGGTGGTCGCATACGACAGGTTCCACTGTATATATGCTTCTAGGCATCTTTTTAAACATTGCTTCAAGATAACTGGCATACTCTCAAAATGTTGTTAAACGTCTTGTCTGCTCTATTCTTCAAACTTAAAAAATGAAGCAGTCTTACGTCATCTGTTCCTGAAGAGCTACAACTATTCCCTTTCAGGTGCAGCAATGCACAGTACGTCAACCTTTTGGGGACAATCCCAAATTGTTAATGTTAGACAATTGATAAGAAAGTCTACAGTACTATTTACTGTAGCTCATTTTAATACGCATAAGACCAAACATTTACCTAATCGCATCTCCAATTAAGATGAGAATGTTTAACAACATTTCGAGAGTATGCTAGTTATCTTGAAGCAATGTTTAAAAAGATGCCTAGAAGTATATATATACAATGGAACCTGTCGTATGCGACCACCTCTACTGCCATCAAAACTGGTCGCATACGACAAGTGGTCGCTCACTAAAGGTCCGTATACATTACGCCAGGAATGTATATTCCACTCATCAGAATGTACATATTAGAATTTTACCATGTAATCTGGTAATAAATAAATGAGAACATAAGAAAATGGCCTAATTTTAAATAAATTTATTCAGCATAATTCATTTAAAAATTTTAAGAAACGTATTTACAACGGTCAACAAGAGACCAAAATATTTATTCACAAAAAATATTTATTTAGTGGACTTTAGTGGTTTCAGTTTTTTCTTAGAAGTGAGTGATAGCAAAAGAGAATCTGCGATAATACATGAAAAAAAAACATACAAAAAAGTGACAGCGATCGTGGGTGGGAGGTAGAGAAACAGGGAGATAGCGACAGATATATCCAGATAGAAATAAAGTAGATAGATACACAAAAAATATAGGAATGAAAGAGATAGACATTTGAGAAAGGGACATAGTTGTGATTTTCCCAATCCTTGAATTTATGCAAGTCAGTAAAGAGACTGTGATAAATCCCGTAAACATGTCAAATGCAATACATGTTGTATAAAACAGCCGATGTTTGACCCTTAGGTGAACTCAGCCAATGTACATTTCAACACTGCAATAACAAAACAATGAGGAAGCGTTCCTGGCGTAGATCAAAGCAAAATGAAAGAGATTACTCATTTAGTTTCTCCTAATTTAGAAGTTTGCAGTGTACGACCAAAATGGATTTATTTTAAAGCGGTCGTTTGATCAGTGATTTTCACTCGTTGATGTTAGTCGCTGGTCGCGTTCTGGAGGTGGTCGCTCACTAAATGTAAATAAATTAACATTAGCAATCGTTCGTGCATAGAAAAACGGTCGTTAACAACAGGTGGTCGCTGACAAAGAGGATCGTATACGGCTGTTTCCACTGTATATATATATATATATATTGTGTATTTTGGCAGCATTTTTTCATTAATACAGGTTTCATTGAATAATATGGACAAGTTCTGTCTATTTATTTTGTGTAAGATCCATTCGTATGATCTGATTAGTTTGATAGTGTTTTTATGGAAAAACGACAAGAGATCGCAATAAAAAAAATCAACAATTATTAATATATATATATATATATATATATATATATATATATTAGCTTTCCCTGACGACCCGTTTAGGTGAAACCTAGGTAGGTGCGTCTTTCTCATTAGGTGTTATCTATTTATTTCGCTCTACCTCTGTATTGAGCGCTTTCTATTAGATGATTACTCGTATTGGGGTTTTTTTCTTTGGGCTTTGTGATGATCTCGGTCCTAACACTTTTGACGGACGTTCATGTACTAAGCTCTTTCTTTTTTAAAACCATTTTTTTTTTCCTTCCGTCGCAAGTTTTCGAGTAAGGTTTTCGACACGAGTATAATTATAATCTCGTTTATATATATATATATATATATATATATATATATATATATACTAGCTGCATTGCCCGGCGTTGCTCGGGTGTAATGAAAGCTTTAAAACTAATCTATGGTCCTGGAGCTCAGACTCAGCCTAAAGAATATTTGTGTGAATTTTGGTGAGAATCGGATAAAAATTGCGGATTTGTATAAAGGATATACAGACAGATAAACAGACATACACACAAACATCTTGCCTTTTATATAAATATGTTTTTCTGCACTACTGTAAGAACTACAACATTTAAACTTCTGAATATGTCTTTTTCTATGAGAGCATCAAATTTGATTAAAATCGGACCACTTCTTCTCTAACCCGATGTTTTCGATTATCGATTTTCGATATTTATCGGGGGTACCTCGACACAAAACCTAGCTAAGAGCACTCACAGACGCTTATAGTACAAGTGTGTAAATTTTCAAGAAAATCGGTTCAGCCGATAGGTAACGGACACACACACACACACACACACACACACACACACAAAGACAAATTTCCATTTATAAATAAGTTTATATATATATATATATATATATATATATATATATATATATATATTAGGATTAATTCAAAGATGTTGAACATTCAACAACTTTGAATTAATCCTTTTTTAATATATATTTGCTCTGTAATATTTTATTACATAGAGCTCTCTTCCTGTATCATTTTTTAATATTAAAATAAAATTTTTAATATTAATTAGGATCGGGTTTTTGGAATTTACCTTCCTGCTTTTTTCCCTTGGATTGAAGTATCTGAATTAATATATATATATATATATATATATATATATATATATATATATATATAGTGTGTGTGTGTGTGTGTGTATAAACTTCGCTTGTCTTGAGAATATAACGGTTCTAGCGGTAATCAGCGCGACAACACAAATGAAAAACAATCGGCGTGTATAGAACGCAACTGAAACATAAGAAACATCTTAATTCGCGAAGACAAATCATATCCGTGTTAACACTTTAAATTAAGATGAGAAATCATGAGAGTTATGCCTCGTGTACCACCAGAACTGTTATTATTATTCTTTTCGTCATATTTTTTATTTCTTCTATGGCCACACTACCTACCAAATCTGCGGAAAGGCCTAAGGCAACGCACCACGACCTTCATTTGTTTTACTATCTCCCATAACATAACTATCCTTACATGAACAAAGTACTCCTTAGTGTGTGGGCTGTACTTAACAAGACAATCTTTTGTATATCTCTTAGACTGAGGTTTCCAGGGATTCTTTCAACGTGTTGTTTTGTTCAATTTTTTATCATTCCAAGCACACCTACTATCACTGGTACGATTCATGTTTTCAATTTTCGCATTTTTCCTATGCATGTTTATACTTTGATAATTTTTAAAACTTGTTGGTTGCTCTGTTGCAATCCGCTGGAAAATCCATATCAATTAGTAGGCAAGTTTTTTTTTTCGGTTTTTGATAATAATGTCCGGCCGATTTGCTTCAGTTTTTCTGTATACAGATGGTGTAATTTCATAGAATGGTGACAACTTTTTTGTAACTTCTACTCCAACAGTTTCTTTCCTCGCACTTCCCGACTGTGGAATTCCCTTCCACATGATTGCTTCCCCGACGGCTACACTCTCCAGGAGTTTAAATGTAAGGTCAATAGACACCTCCTAACAAACTAACCTGCTCCTATTCTATCACTCTTCCCATCTGCCCAACCCTCATCCTCAGTATCCTTACTCATCTGTCACCTTCCTCCTGACATTCCCTATGTCTATCCACTCCTTCTCTTTACCTTCCCCTATGTAGCCCCATGCGCAATAGTGGCAGTGGAATGCCTTGCTTGGGGTGAGATGATTAAAAAAAAAACAAAAAAAAAACTTATACTTCTGTAACCGGTGCTTGGTGATGTTTATACCAGTTTGTACTTTATCCAGAATAAATATTACACCACTATATCGCGACGATATTTATATTCATTGGCGGCAAGTATAGAACATGCTGAGATAAGATGATCTACGGTTTCCTGAAAGTTGTCACAGAACCTGCATTTTGGATCCACACTAGTACGTATGATCTAGGCAACCCGACGTGGTATAATGGTTAGCAAGCTTGTCTCGCTAGAGCTTATTACAACTGAGTAATGAGATCGATCCTCACTGGGTGCCCCATACCTTCGGCCATGTACCACATCTAATCGGCGCTTAGTAAATCAACTGTTATGTACGATTTTGGATCCACTTTATTATTATTATTATTTTCTTGATTCTTGGTGTGTACACATTTCTTTCCGGGTCCCAACCAGAGACCTAAGGTCAGAAATTGCATCATGACATTTTCTACTGAGTATTTAAAAAAATACTCACACAGTCAGTTAAGTGTCATATGCTTTGTAAAGAGACATGACTGACTAGGCGAAAGATTATCCCACAGTAGGTTGCCATTGCGTTATACAGTAGACTGGTTGCCAGCCAAGGCGATAGAACCAAATCTGAGCTATTATTTGACTCATAGCTAGAGAAAGAAGAGGTGTATTATATTATTACGTAGTAATTAATGGGTGATCAGTTTATTAATTCATAACAATAGAAAACAGATCCCCCACTTTATGCCCAGTAGACGCCTTAATTATGATTCCAACTATTATAGTCAGTCAGTCAGTTAAGTGCCATACGTGACACACGCTTTGGGTGATCATGTCTCGAAAGAGACATGACTGACTAGGCGGAAGATTATCCCGCAGTAGGTTGCCATTGCTTTCTACAGTAGACTGGTTGCCAGCCAAGGCTATAGTACCCAATCTGATCTATTATTCAATCCATAACTGGAGGGAAGAGACGGATTAATACCTTTCCCAAGGGTATTTGTGCGGAAGTGAATGTGTGAAATTCAACTGGAATTTGAACGCGGTTCCCTGATTTGTCGTTTCGAGTCGATATCCACTGCACAACAACTACGCACAGACACACACACGCACGCACACACACACACACACACACATTTTAAATAGATAAAGACATTCGTGAGGTGTGAGATTTACTTATGAGTACACATTTTTGTATTTCTTTAAGTCATAGGCTACCAAGATTCTTTTCAATGGGTTCAATGGGTTTATCGGAACCTGTTCCAATCAATCAGAATGAATTTTTTTAGAATTCGATTTACATGTCCTTGCATTTTGGTATTTTTTTAAAGATCTTCAAATATATATTTGGTTCTGGGTATGACGGTAAACTGCAACCGGCAGCAAGGCCTCTGATTTGGAGGTTGTGAGGAGCATGGAACCACCTCTTAATTGCTGTTGTTCCCAGGTCCACCCTGACCCAGAGTGGTAGCACCTGTTAGGGTCCCAGCTATGGGTAAATAGTTAACCCCCACAAACTGGGGTCAAAACCTTTTGGAAGTATAAAAATAGACTTTTATAGAAAAATATACATTTTTTTAAGGAAAAAAAAATTATTGCCATAACAGATTTTTGAAGGAAAAAATTATTACCAGCAATACCCTTTTGAAGACAAAACTAGAAGACTTCTTCTGTTTTCTAAAATAGAACATCAGTCAGTACGTAGCCCAAAGAAAAAAAACCCGAGACGAGTAATCAATAACAAAAAAGCGCTCAATACTTAGGCAGAGCAGAATAAATAAAGTATACCTACTGAGCCAAAAACCTACCAAGGTTTCACCTAAGTGAATCGTCAGGGAAAGCTGGCTTATATATATATATATATATAAGTTAAGATGTGCTGGCCACGTTGTTCGAATGGAAGATAGTGTAATGCGGAAAATTCTGATGTGTAGCCAACTGCTTGATGGGACCCGAAACGTTAGAAGGCATCTGCTTCGTTATAACGACAAGCAAGATACGCAGATACAGTGCTGATTGCAGACACGGAAAGGAAACTACAAGACCTCCTACAGAAGATAGCTAAAGAGAGTGACAAAAAAGGACTACAAATAAATTGCAAGAAAACCGAATACATGGTCATCAGCAAAAAGAGCAGCCCAAAATGCCAAATACAGGTGGGGGATACTAAATCAAGCAGGTACAAAAATTTGAATACCTGGGAAGTGTTCTAACAGAAGACTGAAAGTGAGACACAGAGATCCGAAGGCGAATTGGCATGGCGAAGGACCCGTTCCAGAAGCTGATAAAGTATTAAGACACAGGAAACTTTCACTAGAAACAAAGAAGAGAGTACTGGATTGCTATGTGATGTGAGTTCTTCAATATGGCAGTGAACGTTGGACAATATCATCAAAGATGAAGGAAAAATTTGAAGCAACTGAAATGTGGTTCTACAGAAGGGTGCTGCGGATATCATGGATCGAGCATGTGAGCAATGATGAGGTTTTGGAAATGATAGAAACGAAAAGGAATTTAATATTGAGCATCAAGAAAAGACAACTGAAGTTCCTGGGACATGCAATGAGGAAGGAGGGCTTGAAGAACCTGATACTAACAAGCCAGATAGAGGGGAAAAGAGACAGCGGATAACATATTTGAAGGGCCTGCGAGACGTTACAGGAGAACGCGCGATAAGAGCCACCAGGGACAGGGAGACGTGGAAGGCCATGATCGCTCACGTCCTGAAAGGAGATCAATTTGTCATCATGGTATTGCAAGTTTTGAATAGAATCGCTCCCAATATTTTGATGCACTATGTTTGGGGACTAAAACTCGATCTTTCCTGACAATTTGTTATTGCAAATCCAAGGCTTATTCTCACTATAAACACCCAGAATCGGTGTCTGCATTAAAGGCTTCTGATTCTCAAACGGACGGTTTTAAATGCTCCCTTTGCAGCCTGTTATACAAATCCAAGACAGGCTTGATGAAGCATATAAGACATAAACACAAAACTTGATGTTTTATGTACAAAACGAATATATATATATGCACCATCCGCATACAAACCTGTATCACAGCTTATCAGTGCTTCTGGCCGGGATCGAAACTCGACCGAATTGGTGTCAGTCGGAGTCGCTACTCCCTAAATCATAGGCGCATGGAATCAATGAATAGAAATTTTTACGTCTTGCATATAAGCAGTGTATACACACGCCAGTCACCGAAAGAACTCAATTCATTTCTGAAGAGTGATGAGTATATTGCTTAAGTGGAAACTGTTTTTAACATTTTCTTCTCTAGAGAGCTCAATCGTAATGAGAAAGCATAATATATTTGTCATCCACACACAAGCCAGTTTCACTGTATCACAGCTCATCAGTGTGGCTAGACACATCCACTTCTGGTCGGGATCGAAAGTCGACCGATTTGGTGTCAATTAGAGTCGATACTCCCTAAGGCATGAGCGCATGGAATCATAGAAGGAAAATTTTAACATGCTGTATATAAGCAGTGCATACACACGCCAGTCACCGAAAGAACTCAATTGATTTCTGAATATATATATATATATATATATATATATATATGCGCGCGTGTGTGTGTGTGTGTGTGTGTGTACAGAGCCTTAGTGCACATAGGTCATGAAGCAAAGTTTATTTCTATTTATTAAATTATTATAAAGATCTTTTTATTCTTTACTTTCTAAAAAAATCAGACCCCACTCCAACACGGTGATAATGCCTCTAAGATGCAAGGGCTTACTGGGAGGGAAAGAGTATTAGACTTTACAAGGAACCAGAAACCCCCTTTTAGAGAGGAAAGGGTATAAAAATATACTCCCATTCAAAGGAACGAGGAGGAGTGTGACCCGGTCGATATAAATCTTGCAGCTGTCAGATTATCTTACTCAACATCAGATATAGTTGATCTGGATAGACAGGGCTGGAGAAACAGATGTCACGATCTACGAAACGGATTTGATTGGCCGGCTAATCGAAGCCAGAGCCAGGACTATGGCATCAGTAATCACGTCTCGCCATTCTACCACTTGCGCAACTTGTAAAACTATATAAAATCACTTGCTGATTTTAAATGTCACACCCAGGCATAAACACCCATGTCGAAATCAACAGGAGATTCCAATAGATAGATAGATAGATAGATAGATAAAAAAACAATGAATAATAACACTATTGATAATAAGATTAATAATATTTATTATATATTAGTAAGCCTTTTGACCGAATGAAAACATCTTTTTTAAAATAAGTTCACTCCAAGCAAGGCGATAATACCACTATGACGCAATGAGCTACTGGGAAGAGACGGATTAATACCTTTCCCAAGCGTATTTGCGCGCAAGTGAATGCAACGAATTCAACTAGAATTTGAACTCGACTCGCCGGTTTCTCGTTCCGAGCCGATATCCACTGCACCACAACGCACATACGTGGTCTCAGGAATAAGAAACATAAAAAAATTTAGGATAATCTTTAAATGACTGCTCTATTCATTCTTTTTAACCGAAATAATTTTTCTATTGATAACAAAATTAATTTTTACGTAATTCTATCTATCTATCTATCTATCTATCTATCTATCTATCTATCTATATATATATATATATATATATGTCGATAGATAGACTGATATATATATATATATATATATATATATATATATATATATATATATATATATATCAGTCTTTTCATATCTATCTATCTATCTATCTATCTGTATCTTATATATATATTTATCTCTCTCCTTCAATTCATATCTATCTACCTTATATCTAAAGCTTCCTTTTCCCTTGTTGTACGCCGATAGCACAGTGCTAAGGTATCCGTCTGACGTAAAATCAATCGGGTTTCGATCCTGACTTGAGGCAGGCGATTAAGCTGATACAACAAAATAGGCTTGTCTATTAATCATTATATCTATCTATATATATATATATAGATAGATATGTGTGTGTGCGTGTATATACATATATGTATAAAATCAGTCTATTCATATTTATCTATCTATTTATATCCCTATAAGTTGATGACTTGAAAAGATTGCAACAAAGATTAAAACTAAACCACCTCCACATTTAATTTGTCACACCGAAATGAAAATTGATGCGTCTTAGTACTTGTAAAATACACATCACTCACGCTCATCTATCAAAGACTTCCTAACCCGTTCTCTCCTGCTCTCGATCTGTGCCATACCGGTCGACCCTTTCGTGGAATTTGCTCTCGGAACCAGCAAATGATTTTTTGCCAGGCTCTGTTTACCAGGGATCAGTGGTTGTGAACAAAAGAGACAAAGAATTTGCGAAGAAACCAGGGACTTTGTAGGAGGGTTAGCGGGGTACCTACCAGTTTACGCGCACCCATTCAGTTTTCTCCTCTTCTTCTACACTATATTCAAAAGGGACTCTCGACCATACTCTCTGCACTACAAGCACACATACACATACACACATACACACATACGGAGTGGGAAAAGCAAAAATGACAGTGGTCCTGGCACAAACTTCTATTCTACTGGTTGAAAAATTGTTGCGATATTTTTTTCCATCGGAATTTAGATAGATAGATAGATAGATAGATAGATAAGCATAAACAGGGATAGATAGATAGATAGATAGATAGATAGATAGATAGATAAGCATAAACAGGGATAGATAGATAGATAGATAGATAGATAGATAGCATAAACAGGGATAGATAGATAGATAGATAGATAGATAGATAGATAAGCATAAACAGAGATAGATAGATAGATAGATAGATAGATAGATAGATAAGCATAAACAGAGATAGATAGATAGATAGATAGATAGATAGATAGATAGATAAACATAGGCAGAGATAGATAGATAGATAGATAGATAGATAATGAACTATGATAGATAGATAGATAGATAGATAGATAGATAGATAGATAGATAGATAATGAACTATGATAGATAGATAGATAGATAGATAGATAGATAGATAGATAGATAAACATAAGCAGCGATAGATAGATAGATAGATAGATAGATAAACATAAGCAGAGATAGATAGATAGATAGATAGATAGATAGATAGATAGATAAACATAAGCAGAAATAGATAGATAGATAGATAGATAGATAAATAAATAAACATAAGCAGAAATAGATAGATAGATAGATAGATAGATAGATAGATAGATAGATAGATAGATAGATAAATAAACATAAGCAGAAATAGATAGATAGATAGATAGATAGATAGATAGATAGATAAACATAAGCAGAGATAGATAGATAGATAGATAGATAGATAGATAGATAGATAGATAGATAGATAGATAGATAGATAGATATAAAAGTCCGGTGAATAAAATTCGAGAAATGGACAAACAACAAAAAATAATATTCTTAGTACGAGTAATAATATTTACTATATACTAGTAGGCCTTTTTAAATTTTTTTTAAAATCATATCACCCCGAGCAAGTCCGTAACGCCACTGATGTGCAGGGTGCTACGTAAGAGTGAAAAGATTGGAAAAGAGAAAGTCGGAAACCACATCCTAAACAGGGAATAAGGGATGAGCCTCTTCACCTGTTCAATAGACGTGGATGGAGTGTGAACCGGGCGATAGTTTAGTCTATCTACTCCAACTGAGTCTATCTACTCCAACACCGTTCAACATTAAATGCAAAATGAGATCAAATTTCGAATTCATTGATGAGAAAATAAAGGTTTCGTAATCTAAATATACAATGTAATAACAGCTTCAAAATAAATATCAAATTAAACAATGCTGCATTTTTATATTATCATATAAAGAACAACTCTGCAAATTAGAAAATGAAAGACTTCATTCCTTGAGATATGACGCGCCATGATCATGAACATATATTTAGAAAAGAAAGCTGCCTAATATGTAAGCATCAAATGATTCTCGTGAAGTTTTGACCAAATATAAGCATTCTCAGTTCACACAAAGCAAGGAGATAATTCCACTAAGACATAATGGGGTACTGGAGTGAAAGACAATGAAAAGTCTTCAGAAGGAACAGGAAATCTAATGCTAAACAAGAAACAAGGAATAAACCTCTACTCCTGGTTAAGAGACCGGACAAACCTATCCATTTCTATTGAGAAGAAACTAAATAGTAAATAAGATTTTAGGGTTTAAGCGGGTATTTTAGACGTATAGAGCTGAAGTAGACAGTTTTTTTTTTTTGCTGTTTTTTTTAATTATTTAGCAGTTCACATGAGAGTAAAGATGAAAAAACTTTATATGTATTTGTCAGTAAGATTTTTTCCACCCGAATCTAAGGTAGGGTTTTCATTGAGCCCAAATAAAATCCATAATTTCGAAAACTGAGGCAAGTTTAAGCTTCTTACTTGTAAAATACACAACACTCACGCTCATCTATCTATCTATCTATCTATCTATCTATCTATCTATCTATCTATCTATCATAGTTCATTATCTATCTATCTATCTATCTATCTATCTATCTATCTATCTATCTATCATAGTTCATTATCTATCTATCTATCTATCTATCTATCTATCTATCTATCTATCTATATACATATTTACCTCTCTCCTTCAATTCATATCTATCTCCGATTTTGTTTGGAGCTTATATATATATATATATTTTTTCTAAACATATACTGTTAAATATAAGAGACAATGAATGTCTATTATGTTTAATCATGAGCCGTTCTAAACGTCGTATTTTGGCTTTAATTTCAGTTGAAAATAAAAACAGATTTTCTCCAACATTTGGATAATTTTTTATTAATTTGGTTCTAAGCTTTCGGCTCACATGAGCCATCTTCAGAGAGGTTATTAAGACGGTAACACAATAACATCCACCATCACCGACGATTTTATTTTGTGGTGACATAAAACTCCGCTAGGCAACGGCAATAGTTACCAAAAATAACAAACGCAGTTCGCAAATTTGCAATGCGGTTCTATGTGATAGCGCGAAATGACAACAGAACCATGCAATGTAATGTGTTATGATCAATATTTTCATATCTATCTTTCTATCTTAGTATCTTTATGTCTATCTTTGCATCTATCTATCTATCTATGGTAGTGAATTCATATCTATATATCTATTATATTATATAAATAATAATAATCGATAATACAACTATCCTACATCAAGAAAACAACAAAAGCAAACTACAGATTCTCGGGGTAGTACTTATTAAAGCACTTAAGCCGTAAATTAATACAATCAGCTATGAACACTGTAGTAATGTTCTAAAACATATGTTCCATGGCATTATAACATATATAAAAATTCCATTTTGGATAATTTCCACGTTCTAATCACCGCTAGCAATTTCTCAACCGAAGCAGGAAGAAAAAAAATGTACAGTAATTTTTAGCAACACAGTTTATTGGTTTCATTTGTTACCATAACTCACACCCCTGAAGATGACCTCGGAAAGAGGTTGAAAGTACTTGGGTACCTTAAGAAATGAATGAAAATAACATCTGTCACCGTTACAGCTCATTTCTGACTTCTTTGGATTGTAATACGCGAAAGATTATCCGTGCGTATGAACGGATTTTATTAAAAATAAGCAAACATAGTGTTTGCAATTTACTTAATCTGACATGTTTAAAAGAAAATTTGTTGCCTAAATACACAAATATATATATATATATATATATATATATATATATATATATATATATATATCCATGTCTCCCTATCCCTTGTGGCTCTTAGTATGTTTGCTCCTGTTGCTCCTGGCAACCCCCGTTCTGTCATCCACCTGATCAGACCCTGCAAATATGTTATCCGCTGCCTTCTTCTGTCTATCTTTCCTTCTATCTGACCAGTCAGTATCAGGTTCTCCATGGTCTCCTTCCTCATTGCGTGTCCCAGGAACTTCAGTTGTCTCTTCCTGATGTTCAGTATCAATTTTCTTTTTGTTGCCATTTTTTCCAACACCTCATCGTTGCTTGCATCGTTGCTCAGTCCACGATATCCAACACCTCATCCAACACCTCAGTCCAACACCTCATCGTTGCTCAGTCCACGATATCCGTCGCATCCTTCTGTAGAACCACATTAATTACTATATATATATATATATATATATATATACACTGCATATATGATACATAATACGCTAAAAGTCTGCCTCCTCTACCGAGCGCCCGTAGGTCAGAGGTAAAATAGTCATCTGTATCACAGATCATCAGTCGGCGTCGAGTTAGGGTTAGGGTTTAGGGTTAAGATTAGGGGGAGGTTACGGTTGTATCACGTATGGCACTTAACTGACTGACTGAATATTCTTTACAAATTAAACTAAGTCAGTCAGTCAGTTAAGTGCCATACGTGATACACGCTTGGGCGATCATGTCTCGAAAGAGACATGACTGACTGGGCAGAAGATTATCCCGCAGTAGGTTGCCATTGCTTTCTGCGGTAGACTGGTTGCCGACCAAGGCTATAGAACCCAATCTGTCTTGTTATTTAACCCATAACTGGAAGGAAGAGACGGATTAATACCTTTCCCAAGCGTATTTGCGCGTAAGTGAATGCAATGAATTCGGCTGGAATTCGAACTCGGCTCCCAGATTTCTCGTTCCGAGTCGATATCCAATACAACTGACTAAAAAAGTGTAAAAAACGTTCGTAAACCTTGAATTCATTCTGGTTTATTTTTTCAATCTCAATCCATGAATTTCTTCTCATCTTATAAACCACTGCATAAAATTTACTATTTTTTATCCATAATATTGAATGTGTTAAATTTATCCAATTTTTAACAAAAGAAAATCTCAACTTGATGTTTAAACATTGTTGATTTATTTAAGACATAATGATCAATGATGACATCCTTAAATTTGTATTTAGATACATTGTATTTGTTTTCAATTTTTCTTGTTGAATTGTTCATGTATATTGCATACGATCCATTATTGTACATAATTAGGTTAGAATAAAATTTTTATTTTACAGGAATACTACCTTAGGAAAATTGAGAACGAGCAGAGTGGCGGCGGTCTCTATATCTCAGAATCGGGGCGAGTGTGTCATAGAATAGAGGGGACGCATGAGACCTTACATCGGCCCTGTATATATATTTTTTATATTTTTTGTATGCGTACAAGGGTTGTCGACGAAACAAATTTAGCGAATCAATCATGTTCAACGACATATGTTATGAAGAGTGATGGCTTCCCAAAGACACATTACATATATAATGTATATATACATATCATGTAAAACCAACACAATGCCTGCCAAGCGACCAAAGAAAATGAAAATAAAATAAAAACGAACCAATAAATAAAAAAATCTAAGAGACTAATCGATAAAAAAAAATAAAATAGAAAAGGAAACATGAGCTGAAAAAAAAAAAGAAAAGTCCTAAAACTTAAAAAAAAACAAAAAGTGACGAAGTTCAGACTGCTACTCGAGTTTCACATTACAACAGTCGTCAGACAATTTATATATATATATATATATATATATATATATATAGTTTGTGGTCAGATATATATATATATATATATAGTTTGTGGTCAGATATATATATATATATATATATATATATATATAGTTTGTGGTCAGATATATATATATATATATATATATATATATATATAGTTTGTGGTCAGATATATATATATATATATATATATATATATAGTTTGTGGTCAGTATATATATATATATATATATATATATATATATATATATATAGTTTGCAGTCATAATTAAATTAAAACAGCACCCAGTTGTAATACAAAAGTGCTCAACGCACTTATATTGAAGAGTGTTTGAGTGAATATTTTTCATTTCGAAATGAGTTATTTCCGATACCTAAGATATATTTCGGTGATTTTTAAATCACCTGAAGATACCGAAAGGTTGAAACCTAGGTTGCGGAAATAACGCATTTCTAAATTATATATATATATATATATATATATATATATATATATATATATATATATTATCCTACTACTAATAATATGTATATTTATAAATATATACTTCATAGCTCTGTTAAATTACACCGAGCACTGTTTTCTTTAACACCAGAAAGAAATTCATATGTGTGTACTTGCGAGTATATAAATATGTATATTTAATGGTATCTATACCTATATATATATATATATATATATATATATATATATATATATATAGAGAGAGAGAGAGAGAGAGAGAGAAACCTTGGTAGAAAGAATAAACGTACATTACATACACACGCACGCACATATACATACATACACACACACACACACACACACACACACACATATATATATATATATATATATATGGGATATTCATAAAGTAGGTGGGCAGTTAATGATAACATTTATTTAGTTTGAAATTACATATACAATTATATTTACAAAAAACCTTGTTACATTGACTATAAAACTTAATTGTACATTAATACAAAAGCAATTAAATTTTTTCAACGCAAATGCACAAAATGTTTTTGTTTTTTTTTCGTCATTTTTCTTATAATGCATGTCTTATAGGATTTTTTAAAAATCATTAATACTTTTTGGTTTTCTATTATAAAAAACATTGTAATAACATATACACAAACCATTTAGACCTACTGTACATATAGATTTGGACCAATATATATACATATATATATATATATATCGTGCATTATATATATATATATATACACACACACACACACACACACACACACACACACACACACACACACACACATATATATATATATATATATATATATATAGGTATTTTGCAGTCATTCTTTCTATCGAAAAATGTTCATCTTAAAATTCCAGTGTATAATTTTAAACATATGCCGTGATGATATTTATGGTTTGTGCAATTAAGTGCCTTAACAAGTGTGTCTAAATTTATGCATATTTTGCTAATTTTATATATATATATATATATATATATATATATATATATATATATATAT
Organism: Ascarosepion bandense; assembly: GCA_037127315.1. Classification (NCBI taxonomy): domain Eukaryota; kingdom Metazoa; phylum Mollusca; class Cephalopoda; order Sepiida; family Sepiidae; genus Ascarosepion; species Ascarosepion bandense. Next base: position 2,627,709 of record JBBBDQ010001462.1, on the reverse strand, counting down.
ATATATATCCAAAGAGAACAAATAAAAAGAGAAACGTAAATGTTTTGATTATAGAGTATTTTTTATTATAAATTACATTGTATTTTTTTTGTTATATATTTCATATTTTATATAAAAAGTAAAATTCAATATATTTTATAAATAAACATATGCACTCTTTAACCAAAACATTTTCGGTTTCGGTTTTTATTTAAATTATACACGTTTCTCTCGTTGGAACCACCGTAACATCGCCCATATATATATATATATACCTATCTCTCTCTCTCTCTCTCTATATATATATATATATATATATATATATATGTATAAATGTATGCATTAACACTACATGAAGCACTGTTTTCTTAACACTGTTTTCTTAACACTTTAATAAGAATTGTATGTGTGTAAATAATGTTAATGGTTAAAATTAAAAAAATATTTATGTTTATTGATTTCAAAGGAGATTAAATTTCTAAATTACATATTAAATAAATTAATTGTATTGTTATGACTATTCAAGAATTTTAAAAAATTCATTACCCTTTTGGAGAAACCACACACACACACACACACACACACACACATATATATATATATATATATATATATATATATAGTGTGTGTGTGTAGTAAAGATGAGTAGAATTTGCGGTTCTGATCGCAAAACGCTGTTATTGTGTTTGTTTTACGCATCCTTTTATAACTATAATGGAATCACAATGTAATTCTTTGAAATTATGTACAATACCCTAATCCGCCGAAACCAACGAGACAGTCCAGTATATATATATATATATATATATATATATATATATATATAAATTAATCATTTCACCCCAAGCAAGGCATTCCATTGCGCAAGGGGTTAAACAGGTGTAGGTAAAGAGAAAGAGTGGTTAAATATATAGGAAATGTCATAAGGAGGGTGATAGACTGGTAAGGGTACCAAGGCTGAGGGTTGGGTAGATGGGAAGAGTGTTTGAGAGAATGGATGAGAGTTAGTGTGTTCGGAGGTGACTATTGACCTTACATTTAAACTCCTGGAGATTGTAGCTGTCGGGAAAGCAATCATGTGGAAGGGGATTCCACAGTCGGGAAGTGCGAGAAAAGAAGCTGTTGGAGTAGCAATTGCGGTTACATTTTATCGGTTTCACTGTAAAAGGGTGGGACTTGGTTCCTAATCTAGTATCTCGTTCAAATTCATACCTAGGGGGCACCAGTGATCTAAGTTCATCGGATCAGAAGCCGTGAAAGTATTTATAGAAGAGACACACACACACACATATATATATATATATATCTGCGTGGATGGCACGACTCAGAGTTTCATGCGTTACGCACTCACCAGGTGCATATTTGAAACTGACCGTGTTAGATATTTGAATTTAAGTTCACATGATGTACATAGACGTTAAATATTATTAAATATTTTAACTTTTAGGGAACAACGTTCTAAATTATCAAAAGTAAATTTTAAATAGACAATACGCATCGCTCATTCTGTAATGAATTAGATCACTCTGGCTATTGGACGTGTATAATGATAATATACACGCTAAAATGTCTGCCTTCGTCTACCGAGCGCCCATAGCCTAGAGGTAGAATCGTCGACTGACGCCAATGCGGTTGGGTTTCAATCCTGGGTTTAAAACAATCGGAGTACTGATGAGTTGTGATACAGCGAAACAGACCTGTCTGCGGATGACTATATATATATATATATATATATATATATATATATATATACACGCACGAAAAAAATCGCAAGATCGCCAAGACCTGCCGCGGTTTCGCACAACGGCTCGTCAGGGCAAAGGCAGACCAACCAGATTCTGCTGGTTATTCATGGTCTTTAAAAGTTTCTTGTGTAACATTTTAAGATTAGAATACGTACAGAGTCGGTTTTATTATTATTATTATTATATATATATATATATATATATATATATATATATATATATATATATATCATTACGTGAAAGATTGATTCAGTATGATGCGAAACTAACGTCAGTCACATGTTTCTCAAAAGCAACGTTTTAAGTCATTTTCAATCGTTTCCAAGTATAAACGCAATTATTGACTAATGTAGTCATCATTGACTCAAATAAAATAGGTAAGAAATGAAATGATTCTGTTGCAGTTACATTTATGATTGATTGCATTTATAGACACGGTCTCTGACAAATGTAGTCATCATTTCTGAAATCAGGTATCATTTCTTTAGATGTGGACACCATTAATCTACCCACGTTTAAATGCGATCTAAATCTTACCGAAAAATTTTAGAGACATGTCGGAATTTTGCCGCCTAAATATTGCGGACTTTTTCTTTACATAATATCCTTGGGGAACAAGGACATCATTTTGGGTTTCCGTTTTTAGTTTGTCTGACTGTTTATTGCATATCTATTTAAATATAATTACTAATTAAAAACATTTTTTTCAATTTCAGATATTATAACTAAATTTTTATTTTTAATTTTGTTTGAAATTAGAAAAATGTTATGTAATTCCTCAGCAAAACAAATGATCAAGAAACAATATATATATATATATATATATATATATATATATATATATATATATATATATATAACTGTAAATTTATCTTTAAGCACATCTCGAACTTGCCCTGATGATCCATTAGGTGAAACCTAGGTAGGTCCGTTGGCTCTAGGTTAGCTACTTGCTTACTTATATATATATATATATATATATATA
>JBBBDQ010001462.1:2605000-2612500 GCA_037127315.1 Ascarosepion bandense | reverse complement strand
AGACAGAAAGAACCTTTTCATCCGTTCTTTAAAACTATTTGAAGGTCTGTGAGTTTTCTTCTTTTCAACTTTATTAACTATTGTGGAACTAGTGTTTACACTCCACCTTACGTTTTAATTATATTTAATTAAATTTAATTTTAAACGAGTTTCATCTTTCCCTTCATTAACGATAATTTGTATTTCCGTGTCCCGTTCATTACTATTAACAACTAATTAATACTTATGAGCATTTTATAAATAAACCAACTGGTTTCGCTCCTGCTCTTCAGGCCTGAAGCGAAAGAGATTACTTCGTTTTTAAAATGTTCAATAGTATTCAGCTACATACTTTCATATCTATCTATCTATCTATCTATCTATCTATCTATCTATCTATCTATCTCAGTCTTTGTTTCTATCTATCTATCTATCTATCTATCTATCTATCTATCTATCTATCTATCTATCTATCTATCTCAGTCTTTGTTTCTATCTATCTATCTATCTATCTATCTATCTATCTATCTATCTATCTCAGTCTGTTCATATCTATCTATCTATCTATCTATCTATCTATCTATCTCAGTCTTTGTTTCTATCTATCTATCTATCTATCTATCTATCTATCTATCTATCTATCTATCTATCTATCTATCTCAGTCTTTGTTTCTATCTATCTATCTATCTATCTATCTATCTATCTATCTATCTATCTATCTATCTATCTCAGTCTGTTCATATCTATCTATCTATCTATCTATCTATCTATCTATCTATCTATCTATTGTCATTATCTATCTATCTATCTCCATCTGTTCACATCTATCTATCTATCTATCTATCTATCTATCTATCTATCTATCTCAGTCTTTGTTTCTATCTATCTATCTATCTATCTATCTATCTATCTATCTATCTATCTCAGTCTGTTCATATCTATCTATCTATCTATCTATCTATCTATCTATCTATCTATCTATCTATCAATTCCGTGCTTAATTATGGTAAAACATTAATTCAATAAGTATTTGCATAATTATATTTGTAGAAATTTTATTTTATTATACATATTAAAGTGAGTATTTTATATTATATGCATGCGTGGGTGCGGTTTCTTAAATTATGATTCATCTTATTTATTTATGATTGCATTTGTTTTATGGGTATTACTTCAAGGAGGATAAGTCTGATTTTGCTATTTGATTTTTCATGTATTTTTATTGTTTCTGGGGAGCTGTTTAATGTTCCTATTATCCTTATGCGGCCTACTAATGTGCCATACGTGATACACGCTTTGAGCGATCATGTCTCAAAAAAGACATGACTGACTGGGCAGAAGATTATCCCGCAGTAGTTTGCGATTGCTTTCTGCAGTAGACTGGTTGCCAGCCAAGGCTATAGAACCCAATCTGTCCTATTATTTAACCCAAATCTGGAGGGAAGAGATGGATTAATACCTTTCCCAAGGGTATTTGTGCGTAAGTGAATGCAAGGAATTCAACTGGAATTCGAACTGGGCACCCCAATTTTTTATTCCGAGTCGATATCCACGCACCACAAGGCACATCTTAAAGTGCTTTGTTGTAATTCTTTTCCAAAATAAACTTAATGTGTTTGCATTGAGAGGAAACGTTTTGACAATTTATTTTATATATGCCTGCTTCTGGATTATTATTATTATTATTATTATTATTATTATTATTATTATCAAATCGTTATGGATATAATCAGAACTAAAAACAACACAACAATAATAATTCAAAAGCAGTCATAATAAAATAAATTGGCAAAACTGTTCCTCACAATAAATTGGAGAAACATGCAGAAATGTGCCAAAAAAGGTGTCTCCATAACACAAGAGGGACTTCATAAATAACAATTTTATAAATGCACTGGTCATACTACATTTTTTATCTAAAAAATGCCACGTTCATCAAAAGACAAAGAAATTTATTCAGAAAGAAAATCCTCGAGATTGACGCCATCGAATATTATCAAAATATCAAACTACGCCCTGTTTTTTTCCAATCTTTGCTTCCTGAAAGAATTACTACTTCCCCAAGCCAACATACACACTATAGATATATATATATATAGACAAACCAAAGTAAATGTATAAATCCATTCAATTGAGTATTTGAATATGTACAGCACAAACGACGATCTTACGCCATAACAATCTAATAACAATCCAAACAATATATATATATATATATATATATATATATATATATATATATATATATATATATATCATATGTAAATTCAGTATATTACATTTGGGGAATAGCTACTTCTACAGGTTCTAAGAACCTGCGTTATCAACCCCAGCCGAACGGAAAATGAAGTCTAGTGTGACCGGAAGTAAAGGTTAGTTTAGAAGAGGAAGAGGAAAAGCAGGTTAGTTTAGAAAAGGAAAAAGCTGAAAAGAGGATATATATATATATATATGAATATTACTCGCTCACTTTCGTTTGTCAGATAGTTGACCTTTCGACTACCTAATGAACATTCATAAACGCTGTCAAATTTACAAACCTTTGTAAACCAAGGATATTCATCGCATCTGTACATAAACACGGGCACTATAATAAATCCTACATTGCTTTGAAGAAGTCCCTCAAACGACGAAACGAGTCGACTAAATGCAGTTTTTCTTCTCGTCCCTTTTTATTCATATACTTATATATATATATATATATATATATATATATATATATATATATATAAATTCAGATGAAACTTAGAGGAGAAATAGCCATTTTCAACATGTCATTTTAAGACATTTAAAAAAATTCTATTCATTTTGTGCGGCCTCGTTCTCAATAACCGCTAGACCATTTCGAACGTCCAGCTTTTCAAAGGATGCAGACAAATTAGTTCCAACTGTCACCCGCAGACACAATAACGATTTTGATGATCACTGCGAAAGTCGAAAATGCCTGGACAAAAATCACAAAATATGAACTTCGCAAAGTTTCTCCACAATTTCGATCACAATACTCAACACACACACACACACACACACACACACACACACACACACACACACACACACACATATATATATATATATATATATATATATATTGTTTTTCTTTAATCCGAAGTGGAAGAGTAGGAAGGTAAATTCCAAGAACCTGATCCTAATTAATATTAAAAAATTTTAGCATTAAAAAGTGATGCAGGCAGAGAGCTCAATGTATTAAGAATACAGAACCAATATAAATTATAGAAAATTTTAAAAATTCAAAGATGTCGGATGTACATTTCGACATAGGATCTCTAATAGAGACTCTACATCACGTCAGCGACATTGTTTTTCCAAATGGCGAAGGCCCTGGGGTAGAGTGTAGAGGGGTTTTTGGATAACAACGGTCACAAAGTGGAAGAGGACAGAACTGGTAGTCGCGGGGTTACAGGGTGTTGAAATGGTATATTTAGGAAGGGGAGGATTAGGAGTTCATATTTTATAAAGATAGACAACTAAATGAGCTAAATTACTTTTTAAAGTTAAGATTTTGGGTTGTTTGAAGAGTTGTATTTAGGCGAGAAGGAATGGGTTTCAATATAAGATTTAAAAAATTTTTTTTAAGTTTATTTGATTAAACCTTTTAGGTAGAAGCGAATTAAAGGCCAATTACAGGAAGTTATCAGTTTAAAAATTATTAGAGAAAAAATATTAGAGAAAAAATATTAGAGAAAAAAAAATATATACATACATGTGTTAACCAAAGAAAAAGGGGTTTAGTAAAAGAATCCATATTTTCTAAAGATAGGCAATTAAAGGAGCTTGGGATAGGAAGATAGGGGGTTAAAATACTTTTTAAGGTTAACGTTAGGGTAAAATTAAGATTAAAGCTTAAATTGAATCCTTTTAATTTATATTCTAACATCTAGTTAACGGGGATTTAAATTCTAAATTTAAGTATTCGAATAATTTGCCTTGTGGCGGTACTTACTGATGAATTCCCTCCTAAGATTCAGTAGCCGGTGTTGGTGAGGGTATTTTAATATTGAAATTTTTTCCAGTAAACATAGACAGCACCTATCACGAAAATTCCTCGGTTAACGGGCTGAACCTATCAGTTTCCAGCTAATTTCAGGATCCAGCCCTTCTTCTTTCATTTCCCAGAATGCCCGCGAAAGGGCTGTCTGGTACCTCTGACCGGGGTTCGAGAAGGAGTACCTGTGGTTATACAGTCTTTATTTGAAAGGACCGGCGGACATACCGTTATAGGTCCGGAAGTCGTTTTTTTGTTGTTAAATGGAGAAATGCGGGCTTCATCAATCACCTGGGTGGATTTGCATTTTCCCTCCACCGGGCAGGCGTCCACAGAATTAGAGTTGCATTCGTTTAGAATTCCGGACCTAGATTCAGCATTGCGCAAGTTATATATATATATATATATATATATATATATATATATATGCAGCCTTTGAGTTTTGAAAAAGATATCACTCGACCAGTGATCGAGAGCGAGAGAAAATTTACTTGCCCCAAAATCTTTTTATTCGACCGACTCCATTTTCTTAATAGTCGCCTTACGTAAACATAACGTGACGGAAAACAAAAAATGATTTAAAAAATAAAAAAAAAATAATAGCAACTAAATTTGATCTTTCCTCTTAATAATAGCAAAACATTTTGTTGATAAAACTTTGTATTAAGTTGAAGCCCTTTTAACATCATGATATGCTGTTTTGCGGGGGTTTGCAGTTGAGTGGAGGTACCTAAATTCATAGTTTTTTCTTCTGTTTGACTACAACCTCCATCTCATACATGATAAAAAAATAACAAATCTGATTTTCTCAATGATTTTCTATAACAAAATTACTTACTTGCATTATTTGTTTTTCAGTGCGTGGTTGAAAGAATATATATATGTATATATTTTTTCTTTCTTTCAAATGTTCCTTTTTACTTTTTGTAAGCAATCTGGGCGACAGAGACATTTTGTTTCCACTCTGGAAGCGTTAGTTAAGCGAAAGTTTATACTAACCGGGACGATAAAAGAGTGACCACAGAGTTCAATAATATCATTGTAGAAAGGAGCGAGGAATATAAGTAACTTGTGAATCTTCAATGGCATACTTTTGGGTTGTAAAAGTTGGGTTACATTTTTCTATATTTGAAGGGACACGTTTTATTGCGATATTTTTAATCGTCCGCGGGCGAGTAAAGCAATAAACATTAATCGCCCAATTAAGCTTTTAATCAACTGAGTCTATCGGGCGAGTGAAATCTCATACAACTACGAAATCAACACGAAAAATCACACAGTATCTCTCAGAACAGAGCTCAATTCGATTTCATTTAAACACACACAGAGACCTACAAAACTCTATCCGAAACATATTTCTTAACAACACAGATATCATAGCATCGTGTTTCATGCCAAAAGAAAAAAATAATGGAAGCTTTATTAATAGAAATTGCTTAATGTTATCAACTACGAACGCGCTAAAAACGTGCTTGCCGTGTTCGGAACATAAAACATTCACATTGCTCTACAAACACGCATAATACTACGTAAATTCTGTTACACGAATAAAGTGAATGAAGTTCACCCTCGATGAAAGCTGAAAGCACAACCGAATGTGCTCGAATAAACGAAAAGTTCGGACAATTTTTATATAATTTGTGTCATCAAAGAAAATAACGTCGTGGGATCACATGAAAAATTGAGTAAGAAACATAACCATAATATCTTTGTGAATTTTAATGAAACCTGCATGGGAGAAAAATTGTTGGTCAGATATAACACACACACACACACACACACACACACACACACACACACACACACACACACACATATATATATATATATATATATATATATATATATATATATATAGTAATGCTAATGTCATAAGCAAATCCCAAAAGATCTATTTAATATTTAAAGGAAAACAAAACACATCATCTAAAGTGGTTATAAATCATAATTTATTTAGACAAGCTTATATGCTCATCTCTTTCGTCTACGATTGCGTTCAGTTTAAATTTCCTCAAAACATAAAAAAAGTTTTTCGAAAACAGAAGAATTCAAGTAATATGACCCAGAATAGAAATCTTTAGTCTTACTTTGTAAGGTTCAGCGAGGTTAGAGAAGAAAGAGTCCATTGAACAGAACGAGTGACCATCAGCTAAGTACATATACACACTCATGCACACATACACACACACATATATATATAAATATATATAGATAGATAGATATATAGATATATATAGATATATATAAGCAAATATTTTATGCCAGACCAGACATACAAGCGTATACAAAAAAATAATTCAAACACATATATCCACGATTATATAAACAAACTTCACATATACACACACAAAGATACATTCAATTATGTGAAAGACAAAACACAAAACACATATACAGACATATATTTCAAATATATAGAAGGGTTCTACTGCAAATTTCTCAATGCGCAAAATTATACATATATGCTAAAAATTACTGTAAATTACTGTCAACGTTACAGCTCATTTCTGACATCTTTCAATTATAATACGTGAAAGATTATTCGTGGGTTTGAACTGATTTTTATTAAAAATAATGTTTGCAATTCATTTAATCTGGCACACACACACACACACACACACACACACACACACACACACACACACACACACATTATGTGTGTGTGTGTGTGTGTGTGTGTGTGTGTGTGTTTGTTTACTCAGTAGCAATTTAATACCCATTAAAAAATGAACTATTCTTTTAAAGAGTATTATATTATTTTTACCACCTGTAGATTGTGTGATAGCAGTAGTAAACATTTTATGTCGACATGAAACCTTTAATGTTTTGACTGTAGTAAAATTTAAATCTTGTTTTTGTACATATATTTTTTCCTTTGTTTTTATATATATATTTTATATACCTTATATTGATTGATTTTGCGATTTTAAGGTGAGTCTCGATGAGGTTTTGCTCCAAGGAAGAGAATACGTGTAAACATATTTGGAATCTGTACATGTCATTATTTTCTTTTCTGAAGAAGAAATATATATTTTAATTTTTTAAAAAATATTGCTTTTGGAGTTTCAAATCGCATAAATTAGAAATTCCATGGCAATGTTATTGGTTCTGAGCTGGCATCTAGGTTTTACTCCTTTTCCTATGGCTTTAATGTAGCTTTCCTCCCTCTTTTATTAAGACATTCGTGGTATTTTTCTGACGAATTTTCAGATTTTTGTTTGTTTTTTTTTTTGTTTGTTTGTTTGTTTTTTCAATCGTTATTAATTTTCTCTCTACCTCAAGACAAATTGAACTTATAGGAACTAGTTAGGAATTCATCGAGACTCAGAGATATTTTTTTTAAAGTTTCACTCCAAGCAAGGCGGTACCCCCACTGATGCGCAGGGAGCTACATAAGAGTAAAAGTTTAAACAAGAGGAGAGTGAAGAGAAAGACAAACCAGTTACAGGGAGTGTCAGAGAAATGGCAAGAGAAGGATGAGAACACAGGAGTGAAGACAGTTGCGAAGGTAGAG
>JBBBDQ010001462.1:2587500-2600000 GCA_037127315.1 Ascarosepion bandense | reverse complement strand
TACAAAAATTTAAATACCTGGGAAGCGTTATAACAGAAGACGGAAAGGCGAATTGGCATGGCGAAGAAGCATTCCAGAAGTTGGGTAAGGTATTAAGAAACAGGACAATTTCGCTAGAAACTAGGAAGAGAGTACTGGATTGCTACGTGATGTCCGTCCTTCAATATGGCAGTGAATGCTGGACAATACCATCAAAGATGAAGGAAAAACTTGAAGCAACTGAAATGTGATTCTACAGAAGGATGCTGCGAATATCATGGATTGAGCATGTGAGCAATGATGAGGTCTTGGAAATGTTGGGAAAAAGGAAATTAATACTGAGCATCAGGAAGAGACAGCTGAAATTCCTGGGACACGCAATGAGGAAGGAGGGCCTGGAGAATCTGATACTAACAGGCCAGATAGAGGTAAAAAGAGATAGGGGAAATCAACGGATAACATATTTGAAGAACCTAATTAGGTGGATGACAGAACGAGGTGCAACAGGAGAAGGCGTGCTCAGGGCCACCAGGGATAGGGAAACGTGGAAAGCCATGATCGCCTACGTCCTGAAGAGACAGGGCACATAGAAGAAGAAGAAGAAGAAGAAGAAGAAGAAGAAGAAGAATGAAATGAATCCACTTTGCTGACAGCTTACGTTGCCAACGTGAACTTTTGTGTGAGCCAACGACATTTTTTGTGCGCATGCGCGGGTGAACATTCTTCATTCTCTGTGAAATCTCTCAAAAATAACAGAACAGTGTACAGGCTTGTCATCGGACCTCGGTTCATGATAGAAAGATTATCTCTTATCTATGCCAACAGGATCCACCCGATCTTTGACCGGCATAACCCCAACTTCTTATATGGACCTTTCATGTCTACTAGGAAACGTAGAAATTTACTCATTAACATATAATTTTATTCAACCCAGACAGCATGGTAATTCTGAGAGAATTAGAAGTCCTACCAGGATTCATTATTGGCTGCCACATTCTTAACAATATAAGATATGCAGATGACACTGTGCTGATAGCAGACACAGAAAGGAAACTACAAAACCCATTACAGAAAGATAACATGGTTATCAGCAAAAGGAATGACCCCAAAATGCAAATTACAGGGTGTGAATACTAAAATCAAGCAGATACAGAAAATTAAATATCTTGGAAATGTTCTAACAGAAAGTTCGATACTGAGATAAGAAAATGTATTGGGATGGCCAAAAATGCCTTCTAAAAGCTAAGTAGTGTACTAAGAAACAGAAATAATTCGTTGGAAACAAAGAAAAAATACTAAACTGTCATGTGATATCTGTCTTCCTGTATAGCATTGAATGTTGGACAATCTCTTCAAAAAAAGGGGGGCGAGACTTGCAGTAATAAAAATCTGGTTCTACAGAAAGATGCTGGGGATATCATGGTCCGAACATGTGAGCAACAACGTGGTTTTGGAGAGAATGGAAACAAGAAGGTTACTTTTACATCAGGAAGAAGCAGCTGAAATTTCTGGAGTGCGTAAGGAGGAAGATGGGCTTCGAAAATCTGATACTCACAGGATAGATTAAAGGAAAGAGGGATAGATGGATACTGCATCTAAAGTTTTGCCTTTTTCTTATTTCTCCCTAACCCTTTTTTACTATCCAATTATTCAAGCCCTTATTACAGTCAGTCAAGTGCCATACGTGATACACGCTTGGGCGATCATGTCCCGAATGAGTCAATCTGTTCTGTTATTTAACCCATAACTAGAAGGAAGAGATGGATTAATACCTTTCCCAAGGGCATTTGTGCGTAAGTGAATGCAAGGAATTGTGGTGTAGTGGATATCAGGCGAGCCGAATTCGAATTCAAGTTGAATTCCTTGCTTTCACTTACGCACAAATACGCTTGGGAAAGTATTAATCCGTCTCTTCTCTCCAGTTATTGGTTAAATAATAGAACAGTTTCGATTCTATAGCCTTGGCTGGCAACCAGGCTTCCGCAGAAAGCAATGGCAACCTACTGCGAGATAATCTTCTGCCCAGTCAGTCATGTCTCTTACGACACATCATCGCTTAAAGCGTGTATCACGTATGGCACTTAACTGACTGAATATAATAGTTGGAATCATGATTAAGGTTTCTGCTGGTCATATAGTGGGGGATCGGTTTTCTATTGTTATGAAGTAATAAACTGACCCCTCACTATTTACTACGTAATTATATAATACAAGCCTTCTCCCTCTAGCTATGAGTCAAATAACAGGATATAATTGGGTTCTATAACCTTGGCTGGCAACCATTCTACTGCAGAAAGCAATGGCAACCTACTGCGGGATAATCTTCTGCCCAGTCAGTCATGTCTCTTTCGAGACATGATCGCCCAATTTCAGACGTATGGCACTTGACTGACTGCAATAAGGGCTTGAATAAATGGATAGTAAAAAAGATTTAGGGAGAAATAAGAAAAAAGCAAAACTTATTAAGTGCTACAAGGAACAAGAAGATGCGCTGGAGAGGTATGAACGCCTACGTTCTGAAGGGACACGGCATATAAAAGATGATATTCTTCATTTTGTTTTGTACGTCCGCTACGCCTACATTGTATTTTACGGTATGAATACAAGAAAATGATATAGAAGATACTATAATATTCAGGGCATTATTCTATAGATATGTAATAATGAGAATCTATAACACAGCCATTTTCATTCTTTACTTCGTTAATTGGGATGGCCAAAAATGCCTTCTAAAAGCTAAGTAGTGTACTAAGTAGGTTACGCTTTCAACATATCTTCTAAAATCTAGGTTACTAATTGCAGACACGATCCTATAATATTTAGAGCAATATTCTGTTTTGAATAATTCTCTACATAATCTGTCTTGTCTCTAATATTTTATTTCAAGAGATCATAAAACTTCAACGTTTAGCACTTTGCATTCTTAGTCAAGGCTTCTCAATTGGAGTATCCTTATTGTTAATTTCACTCAAAGTTGTTCTCTGTTGCCATAGGAGGATATGACAACACAACTATGAAATTAAAACACACCGTTGTTCAGGGATCAGTCACCTTCACTGCTGACATAAACTTTTTGTGCAGCAAATGTAATCACATACAGATTAGTAAAGGTTAATTGGCATATCGTAAATAATCAAGCCGGTAGATATATATATATAATACTGTTTAATTAAAAACAGAATATCTACTTAAATATGGGTATCGATCAAAAATAATGTTCAAACAAATCATTTCAAATTGTCAGTTGTTTATAACCAAGTTTCGTTAATCTGCGTTAATTTCCGTAACATATATATATATATATATATATATATATATATATATATATATATATATATATCGTGTTGAGTTGTGATAATGTTTAACGCCTAGGTTGTGGTTTGTTTCAATAGTTTTACTGATAAATGGTATTTTGGCAAGCGTTTTTTTTTTCCATCGTAAAGTGTTCGATATCGGGGTGGAGATAGAGTGTTGATAGGCTTAATGGAAATAATTTGTCTCTTTAACTGAGCAGATTCATGCCAACTTCGAAGTTTTGTAAGGACACTGTTTTGGTGTCTTCACTTAACGGGGCTGTTTTTCACCTTCGATGTCGGCATGAATCTGCTCAGTCAAAATGACAAATTCTTTGCGTTAAACCATATATATATATATCACCAAGTAGTGGAATGTTTCATGCTTGAAGACACTGCAACCACTAAATGTTAACGCCAATGCCCAATCGATGATATCGAGCACTTTTTTATCCATAAATACAGCATACGTTTCAAGGCCTCTCAATTTCAATATTCTTCTTGTTCATTTCTTTCGAAGTTGTTTTCTGTTGCCATAGGGAGATATGACAACACAACTATGAAATCCATACACTATTTTTCAGTGATCAGAGTGACCTTTACTAGCAGCATAAACCTTTGTAAAGCAAATGTAACCACTTACGAAGTGATACAGGTCAATATAGAACAATTACTCATCAAAAGGTTTGGTTTGGTTTGTTCATTTAACCAGCATATCAACCTTCATTAGGTCATTTAATGCTGAAAATCATTTTTTTTTTCTTTAGTTTATTTGTTTTATTGTTTTTGTTTGCAAGATTCATAGGGATTTGTTTTTAAGGGCAGGGTCTCCAAGCCCTACCCTTGTTATTTAACCCATAACTGGAGGAAAGAAACGGATTAATACATTTCCCAAGAATACCAGTGCTTAAGTGAATGCCGGGTATTCAACTGGAATTCGAACTCAGATCACCGATTTCTCTTTCCGAGCCGATATCAACTACATCACAACCCACATCCGTCACTAAACGCTTACAGCACCTGGTATTCCCAAGCGATCACCCATCTAAGTACTGACCAGGCTCAACTTCGGTGATCGAGCGAGAATCGGTGTATTCAACGTGATAGGCCTTAAGCCTCTCATCAAAAGAATAACATCTGAAGAAATGAACAAAACCAACTTAAATGGAAATAAGCTTTGACCAATATACTCAGCCATTGAGTAAACATCATTATTAGTCAGCCTCTGAAACTAGACTAAGTAATTTAAGCATTATCGATTTCAGTTGAAACTTCTGCCCATATTACACTTTGTATGAGAATATGTGCAAATTGTTTTGCACATATTCCCGTGACAGGGAATATTTGAACGCGCGATTTTTAAATTAAAACGAATTATGGCGTTTTTAAGAAGTGAAATTATGTATCCAGACTAAAAAAATACTCTTAGGTTCATACAACCATGGACAAAAACGCCATAATTCGTTTTAGTTTAAAAATTGCGCGTTCAAAAATTCGCTGCCACGTGAGCGTTCAAATAAAATGCCATTACACGAACGTTCTTAAAAAGAAAAACGGTAAACGGTAAAATCAGTTATTAAAATCGCCTGAAGACAACACTCACGGTAGAAACCTAGGTCGCGTAATAACTCGTTTAAAAATGGAATATATATATATATATATATATATATATATATATATATATATTGTGTGCGTATGAGTTTGTATGGATGTGTGTGAGTGTAGGTGTGATTAAAAATTGACGGACAAATTACTTCTGTTACGTTTTTGTGTTGTTTTCATGTACACGAATTCTTTGATTTTTTTTCAGAATATACATACATACGTATATATATATATATATATATATACATATATATATATATATATATATACATATATATATATATATATATATACACGGGTATAGGTTGCATATGAATAGAATAATATTCTTTATCCAAAGAAACACTATTCTTAAAAAAGTGCTTAATACAAAAAGAGCCACTAATATTTATTCAGAAATTATAACATGAATATGTTATAATGTCTCTACAAAAGTAGCTATTTTTTTCAACATTACTTGTGCCTGATCAAGTGATATAAATTGAAATAATTGAAATAAACCTCATTAATTGATAAGACACAAGAAGTGCCGAAATAAAATGCCTACTTTTGTAGTTATATTTTAACATATTCATATTATAATTTCTGAATATATATATATATAAGAGAAATTAAGACAGACATGTTATTTCATGGTAAATCGGAAGTTTAGGCCTATTTCAGGCGAACCATCATCAGCTTCCGTCTTTATTTTACAAAGGAATTTTACACAAATCCTTTGTAAAATAAAGACGCAAGCTGATGATGGTTCGCCTGAAATAGGCCTAAACTTCCGATTTGCCATGAAATAACGTGTCTGCTTTAATTTTTCTTATATTTGGTCTATATGTATTTATTTACATATATATTTAGAGCTCTCTTAGAGAGTTATTCTACCACTGTATGCACAGGATACTCCTTTGGATTCTTCTATACCCACACTGCATGCTGATATATATATATATATATATATATATATATATATATATATATGTATGTATGTATAATTATATTATATTAAGATCTATAATACTCATTATATTGAGCACTGTTTATAATAAAATAAATGCCAGAGGACTCAAAAAAAAAAAACCTTGAGTCCTCTTCACTTGGAATTATATATATATATATATATATATATATATATATATATATATATATATATATATATATATATATATTCACTGTATAAGGTAATTAATATTTATTGTTGATCTTTCTTTGAGTCAATTTTCTGATTTCACTCGTGACATGGTTAATAGGCTCCACGCCGTCTGCTTTGGCTTAAATGCCGACCCTAGGAAACGCGGACCCGGGGAAACCATCTTGTGCCGATTACGAATCGGTCACACAACAATCATCCACTCCTTTATATTTGTGCATGAGGAGCGGTCGGAATGTGCAGAATGTCGGGCACAACATACAGTTAAGCATTCCTGATCAAGTGTGACGTTCTCTCTTTCACAAGACAGCTATTTCATACCGCAAACAGCAGGAGGGCTTCTTCGAAAACGTCCATATTGTTGACCAACTATCTTTCGTAAAGAAAGTGGCCCTATACTAAATATTAGATCAGGTATGAACAACATTTTTTTTTTCCAACAGTGGGCAGCATAAGGTACAGTAGATCATCAGGCGGGTTGGAGTACTAAAAAATGAAATCAAGTTCATTTTTCATGAAGAGTAATTTTCGAATTTCGAATTTCGAATCAAAAGATCATGCGTATAAGCATCAGCCTCAGAAATAGTAATTTTTTTTTCGCTTAAAAAAAAAATATTCCTACTACAATAAAAAAAAATGGTGGCTTTTGTTTAGAGAAATATCAATCGCTATGGGTCATTTAACCGATATACAGATGAAATATATTGTTAGTAATTTTACAACAAAATTTATTGTTGGTCATTTTGCCTTAAAAATATCTTTTGTCATTTAATTATAAATAAGTACTGTTGGCCATTTTTTTTACATAAGACCATATTGCTGATATTTATACTATAATAATATTGTTTTTATACTTTAATAAGGTTTTGTTTTTGGTCCAATTTTTACTCATAGTTTAGGACATTCACTAACCCCTGGTTAGAGTGAACCTGGTAACAACTGCATCTAAGAAGTAATTCCACGCAACTCAAAACCTCCAATCTCCTAATCAGAGGTTTTGCTGCCGGATGTAGTTTATCGTCATAAGAGGAACTATAATAATAATAACAATAAAAACTGTCAAAATATAAAGAACTGGAAACTAAAATAGAAAAACAATTTAGAAATTGAAAACAAGAA
The DNA here is from genome assembly GCA_037127315.1 of Ascarosepion bandense. Taxonomy (NCBI): domain Eukaryota; kingdom Metazoa; phylum Mollusca; class Cephalopoda; order Sepiida; family Sepiidae; genus Ascarosepion; species Ascarosepion bandense. The sequence goes on along the minus strand of JBBBDQ010001462.1, from coordinate 2,592,863 downwards.
TCGTGCCAGTGATAGTAGGTGCACTTGGAATGATAAAAAATGGAGCAAAACAACACATTGAAAGAATCCTTGGAAACCCTCAGCTTAAGAGATATACAAAGAAATTGTCTTGTTAAGTACAGTCCGCACACTAAGAAGAACTTTGTCTATGTAACCCTAGGGATGTTAGGGAGATAAGGAAAAACCTAAAATGGAGTCATAACAACACACCACGACCTGCCTTAGGTCTTCTCGCGGGTAGGTAGTGCAACCATAGCAGAAATCGAATTATGATGAAAAAGAACAACATAATAATAATAATCCGAAGTCTAGGTATATATTATCATATTTATTTGAGGATACAGAAATATTTGCACAAGAAAAATTATCATTGACGTTTCCTGTTTCTGAAGCAATGTATGTTCTTCTTTAGTTGAAATCGCCAATGATTTAAGATTAAACCTTCAACAAAATTCTACAAAAGTCAAGAAACGTATTTAATCATTGTTTATGCATGTGATTCTGCATGAGAGAATGTGTGAGTGAACAAGTAAAAACGAAAGTAAACATAATAAACGTTAGTAAACGTTATTTCCACCTGAAATAAATGGTGACACTTTAGAAAGCCAATCGAGTCGCTTGTAGCCAGCTGGCCGCTGTTTTTACTCATATGTGCACTAGATGTTAGTACCTTGAGAACTGCTATATATATATATATATATATATATATATATAGAGAGAGAGAGAGAGAGAGAGAGAGAGAGAGAGAACTGTCATATATAAACAAAGATTTGTACCCACACAAACAACAAATTGCTTTAAACAATACTGACGTCATTTTACTAACCTGAGGAACATTTCGGCCAACACTTTTCAAAGGTATTCGTTGGCGTTATTATCAAATCAGGCACATAGAAGAAGAAAAATAAAACGTGTCTTCAAAAATAAAAATCTGAACTTAACAAAACTTGTCTAAACTTATTTATAAATGGAACTGTCTGTATGTGTGTGTCTGTGTGTGTGTCCGTTACCTATAGACTCCGAAACGGTTGAACCGATTTTCTTGAAAATTTACAAAGTTGTACTATAAGTGTCTGCTAGGTTTGTGTCGCGTTACCTCCGATAAATATCGAAAATCGATAATCGAAAAAATCGGGTTATAGAAGGAGTGGTCCGATTTTAATCAAATTTGATAGTCATAGACAAAGACATAAGAAACGATATTCAGAAGTTTCAAGGTTGCAGTTCTTACAATAGTGCAGAAAATCGATAATATATTTATATATATATATATATATATATAAAAGGCAAGATGTTTGTATGTGTGTCTGTTTATTTTTTCAGCCCTTTTATTTTAGTTTTTGCTTCGGGTTTGGCTCTAAGTAGGTATAATTGTAGTTCTTAGTCTCAGCCATGAGACTATTTACTCAGAGGACTTATTTAGCCTTCAAAATTCAGTTTACGACGAAAAAAACTTATTTGATATCGATACCAGGAAATCAAAATTTGACTTACATCCATTCATTTTTCTTTCAGTCTACGGTTTCGCTTTAACTGGAAACAACTTTTGGTTTTTAGTCTTCCGTGCCAACATCCAAAGAGTCTGAGCTCCAGGACCATGGATTAGTTTTAAAGTTTTCATTACACCCGAGTAACGCCGGGCTATACTGCTAGTGAATAATAAAGCAGGACAAGGAAAAACAACAAAAGTTTTACTTAAAAAACGGGAGAAAGTAGCAGCTCGTCTAAAAGTAAATTTTAATCAAATAATTAAAATGTAAGGGGGGTGTAAATACATAGCTCCATAAGAGTGATAAAATAAAAAAAATATAACACTCACAGACCCTTCAGTAGTTGTAAGGAGCAAATAAATCGCTCTTTCTGCCTTCACAGGCTCGGCTGATGAATCTTAAGGCAAACAGCTTTCAAAAGACGTAAATGATAAGCTGAACGAGTACTGTGTAGGACAGAAAACCATGTGTCTGCGGATGACTACATATATATATATATATATATATATATATATATATATATATATATATAGTCATCTGCAGACAGATCTATTTCGCTGTATCATCAGTACAGTTAAACACCCGATTGCTATTTACGCAGGATTGAAACCCGACTGAATTGAGAGGAAAACTCAACACATAATTAAACGGTTATATCCAGAATTTATTTAAGCAATCTCAAAACAAAATGCAATTGCATCCTTCAAAGGGCTGAAGAAGGCATTGGTACTATTTTATTTTACATTGTCGAAATAAATTATCGATTTCTAACCGTTTAATTATGTGTCGAGTTTTTCTCTCAATATTTCATATTGTTCCGGATAATATCTATTGAACTCTCTATTTTTTAGTAATTAATATTCTATATTAATTAGATGAAATCTTCTGGATACTTTTGTCCGTCTTCACGGGTTTTTCAGTGAAAGAAATTAGAGAGTTCATTAAAGAAAGGCTAAAAGATGAATAGAATTCAAGAAGATAGAAAATGGCAATTGACATTGCATTTACATTTTTTGAAATAGTATCTACCAGGGAAACAAGTAAACAGAAGGGAATTCCACAGGTGGAAAGTATGAGAAAATGATCTATCTATCTATCTATCTATCTATCTATCTATCTATCTATCTATCTATCTATCTATCTATCTAAGTCTTTTCATTATCTATCTATCTATCTATCTATCTATCTATCTATCTATCTATCTCATTCTGTTTATATCTATCTCTCTATCTATCTATCTATCTCATTCTGTTCATATCTATCTATCTATCTATCTATCTATCTATCTATCCCAATTTCTTCATTATCTATCTATCTATCTATCTATCTATCTATCTATCTATCTATCTATCTCAGGATGTGCGTTGGGGTGCAGTGGATATCAACTCGGAATGAGAAATCGGGAGCCGAGTTCGAATTCCAGTTGAATCCATTGCATTCAATTACGCGCAAATACCCTTGGGAAAAGTATTAATCCGTCTCTTCCTTCCAGTTATGGGTTAAATAACAGGACAGATTGGGTTCTATAGCCTTGGCTGTCAACCAATATACTGCAGAAAGCAATGGCAACCCACTTCGGGATAATCTGCCCAGTCAGTCATGTCTCTTTCGAGACACGATCGGCCAAGCGTGTTTCACGTATGGCACTTAACTGACTGATCTATCTATCTATCTATCTATCTATCTATCTATTTGGTGGATATATATATATATATATATATATATATATATATATATATCCGTCCACCAAATACAGACCTGTTTAATTTATCACTGCTAATCAGTGTGGCTAGCCATCCACTTGCTTCCAGCCGACACCGAGACTCGACCGATTTGGTTTCAGTCGAAGTGCCTACTCCCTAAGCTATCGGCGCATGACTGAGAGAGGAGGAAATTTTAACATGTTATATATATGCGTTGTATGCGAATGGGGCCTTAGTGAGTACCGTCTTTCTTCGAGCCTCGTGAACTAGCGCTACAGAAACACAACCGTGAACTGTACCAAATATCAGAAACCACATCAATTGGGGACTTGCAGCAGCAGTAACAAATAAAGTAAAAAAAATGTAAAACATCGCTCCCAGTAGAGTATAGTCCGTCGATATTCCCCTTCTGTTACTTGTGTGTTTCTGCAGGTAGGAGTGTTGACCCTGCGTCAACCTCTTTATCCTCCGAGCAAGATAACAGTCAGTTATGTACCATACATGATACACGCTTGGGTGATAATGCATCTTTCGATCCAGGACTGACTAAGCATAAAAATTTTCCGCAGTATTTTATGATTTCTTTTTGCGGTAGACTGGTTGTTAACCAAGGCTATAGAACCCAATTTGTCCTGCTATTCAATTATTTTATCCAGATCAATCAGTTAAGTGCCATACGTGATACACGCTTGGGCGATCATGTCGCTTTCGATCCATAACTGACTAGGCAGAAGATTTTTCCGGCATTGGGTTGCCATTTCTTTTTGCGGTAGACTGATTGTCAACCAAGACTCTAGAACCCAATCTATTCTACACTATACCAAACAAAATATTAGGAAGGAAGCCTCTCGTCATTAATGGAAGATTAATAACAGCCCCTGGACGAATGAAACCCCTTTTCCTAAAAAAAATGTATTTTCATTGACAGTAAAACTGATTGTTGCATCAATAGATACCAAATGTTTCTCTGTAAGAAAATGACTAATATTGCCATTAGCATTGTGACATACCTGCGACGGGACTTTTTTGTGACAGTATTTTTTTTTTTTTTTGTTTTGTTTTTTTTTTTTACTTGTGCAGTACGGGAAACAGTATCAGTTTGACTTCAGGTAGAAGGCTAACTATGTTCACAGATTATTAACGCTCGCTTTGGAAAAGCATGAATCTAGATATCCCTGTGTTATTTTCTATTGTTAAATTTCTAAAAATTTAATTAATTTGCATCTTGATATCACCTGGTGTCAAGGTCAGTCGATTTGTTGGATGACCGTCTTCCTCTACCCAAGTTCAGAAGCGGAAATGGGGATTATCTAAAGACGATTATCTGACAGAATAGATTAATTGCGTGAGTTAATTCATAGGCCGTTGACATCAGGTAACGGTTTTTGATAAAGATAGGCTTGAAATATTCAGATATTTGTCGTAATTAAGAGCAGAAAACTATCATTAGAAACAAGGAAAAGTGTAACGAAAGTAGCAGACCATGAATTGCAGAGATATTCAAAGTTTGGATGAATGGTAGACTTATAAACATGTAAGATAGATTCTGGAGAGAAAAACAATTGACTCACACAACGCAGTAAAACAACTCGCCTTCCTGTAAACATAGCAATTGCTGCAATATAATATTGACCCTTCCTGTAAGCAGAAAATGTAACAAAAGAAAAAGATCAATAATGAATAAAGAAGTTAAGAAACAACACTATAAAATAGACACAATACTGCATCCGGATTCACAATTATTTCCACTCAATTATCTCTGGAATCATTCGAAACATATCCATCATCGCACACCCAAATAACCATTAAAATAATACAAGAGACTGACCCATTGACAATATGTATCAATAGTTGAGCCAAAACACAAAGCACATGGCCTGACAATGGCGTTTAAGCCTGAAACAAACAGTCACTGATAGATATTGTCTTCGAAGTCTATCAAAGACAGTCTGTTCCGGACTTAAACGCAATCCTCAGGCCATGTGCGTTGTGTTTTAGCTTGACCATTGATATATATCAAGGGTCAGTTTATTGTATTATTCTAATAGTTGTATGTGTGTGTGTGTGTCTGTTTGTGTGTCCCTCGTTTATTTTATCTCTCTATTATTATTATTATTATTATTATTATTATTGATTACGTCTATCTCATTGTCATGATATCTATCTATCT
>JBBBDQ010001462.1:2577500-2580000 GCA_037127315.1 Ascarosepion bandense | reverse complement strand
TGATAAAGTCCATCACAGGACGAAACGCGTAGGCGATTTAAATACAGTGTTCCTCTTGTCTTCTTTTTATTTAACTATATATATATATATATATATATATATATATATATATATATATATATATATTGTTTTTGAATTCAATGTTATGCGATGGTTCTCTTGTACTTAAACTATTTAATTTGTGCTTAGCTGACTCTTCTATTAAAAAATACTCCCGCGTATAAGCGGCGGCTGTTTTCCCAGGGTGTGGTGCCCAAAATCAGATTTCATTTTGCAGGGAATAATCCTATTTTTAAATCTTCGCCCGAAGCAACTCTTTCTTTCCTTGCCACGATTCGATCTCTCTCCCTCTTTCTTTCTATTCCTTCTATTCTCTCTCTACCTGCTCATTTCTATCTCTCTCTCCCTGCTTCACTCTCTCTCTCTTTCTTTCTCTTCTTCAATTCTCTCTCTACCTGCTCATTTCTCTCTCTCTCTCTCTCTCTCTCTCTCTCTCTCTCTCTCTCTCTCTCTCTCTAAACAGTGATTCGGGATTTTCTTTTACGGTTAACCCCAACTCTTTCCTTCCTTGTCACGATTCGATCTCTCTCCCTTTCTCTTTCTCTTTCCCTAATTCTCTCTCTACCCATTCACTTCTCTCTCTTCCTTCCTCTCCCTCTCTCTCTCTCTCTCTCTCTCTCTCTCTCATTTTCTCTCTCTGCCTCCCTCCCTCCCTTCTCTCTTCTTTCTGCCCTAAACGGTGGTCTGAAATTTCACTTATCCGCGGTTAACCCCTGTTGTAAATGGTTTATAACTTTTGCTTCATAATGGTTCCTAATCGCACAAGTAGGGATACTGACGATTCGAATAAACAAAAGAAGGGAATAAAGCCACTAAGATGCAAAAGTTACTTGCATTGCAGTTAAAATTTTGTAAATCTAAGTTGGTTGAAAATCAAGAGGTCGGAAGATATTTCCACTCGCGAGAAATACGAGAGAAGAAACTGATAGTATAGAACTTACGATTACATATATCTGTTAAAACCGTTAAATGATTAGACCTAACTGACAATCTAGTACTACGCTTCGATTTATAAAGCTTAGGACCCAGAGAGGAAAGTAATATTTATTTTGTTAATACAAAAAATGGCACAAGGTCAAAAGGGGCTTCAACACTCTTTCTGCTAAACTTACAAACACATTATTGATCCATCAGTCAGTTAAGTGCCATATGTGATACACGCTTGGGCGATCATGTCACAAAAGAGACATGACTGACTGGGCAGAAGATTATCCCGCAGTAGTTTGCCATTGCTTTCTGCGGTAAACTGGTTGCCGACCAAGGCTATAGAACCCAATCTGTCCTGCTATTTAACCCATAACTGGAAGGAAGAGATGGATTATTACCTTTCCCAAGGGTATTTGCGCGTAAGTGAATACAAGGGATTCAACTGGAATTCGAACTCGGCTCCTCGTTCCGAGCCGATATCCACTGTACCACAATTGATCCATACCATGCCGAAAAGAAATATTTTTGTCATAATACAAAAAAAAGACACAAGGCCAAAAGTGAAGATTAGGGAAAGCAGGTCTTCAAGTTTTTATTTTTATTTTAACTTAGCTAGACACAGTTACTGACCTAAACATAGTACAGGATTCCTAACACTGCAACAACACATTCTTACTATAAATACCATAATACCTCAAAGTCTCTATGTAGTCCTATCTAATTCTTATATTTACAGTTTGCTTGTGGCAGTTGGAAATAAAAATAACAATTTTTAAAAACGATGATAAAAAATAACAAATCTGATTTTATCAACGATTTTCTATAAAAATTACGAACTTGTATAATTTGTTTTTCGGTGTGTTTGAAAGAAGTAAATAAACTTTAATCGTCCAATTCAGTTTCTAATCGACTGAGTCGATGGGGCGAGTGAAATCTCAAAGGCTGGTCAGTAACCTACCGAAAAAGTTTGTATAAAATAGTAAAAAAAGCAAATAATACTGGGAGCTAGAAAGGAAGCTGTAGAGAGCCATAATCACATACGTTCTGAAAGGTCACAGCAAATAAAAAAAGAAGTAGTAGTATTACTAGTAGACATCTGTTAGTTTCGGAAGATTATGGAGAACATAGCAATTGTTACATAATTTCTTTTGCAGCCTCCTGCTCAGGCACATTTTCTGTTTCTTCAGCATAGATTAAGCCAATCTGTGGTGAAGGGATTAACTATAGTGAACTGATCTTAGTTTCTCATATGTTTGGTGATATGAATGGCTAAAGAACGCTAGTGCCCTCAAGCATTCGGCCATGATGGCTTGTGATTTCGTGACAGCATTGCTATCGACGGCTTGCGAATAGTTTCGCCATGTAAACTGAACTCTACAAAGAGTGACATTGCATTAGGCATCACCTATCTTGTTCTGTCTTGTAACGGCATTCACCCGAAGTGGGTTGAGCCGACTCCAAAGGAGTCAACCGCATCGCGCGTCAAGACCATCCATCCTCGTCGATCGGCAGC
>JBBBDQ010001462.1:2532500-2572500 GCA_037127315.1 Ascarosepion bandense | reverse complement strand
TGGGCAGAAGATTATCCCGCAGTAAGTTGCCACTGCTTTCTGTGGTAAACAGCCAAGGCTAAAGAAACAAATCTGTTCTATTATTTAACCCATAACTGGAGGGAAAAGATGGATTAATATCTTTCCCAAGGGTATATCTGTTTAAGTGAACGTAAGGAATTCAACTGGAATTCGAACTCGGTTCCCCGATTTGAGTCGATAGCCACTGCACCACAACGTACATCCTAATAATAACAACCAGAAACTATAAAGATACGTTATTTCGCCCGCGTCGCGGACAAAATAACAAGGATGCGATTAGTTTTGCCTCTGACAACCACTTGGTCTTTCAAGCACAAAACAGTAGCGATGCGAGCACACAGACACGGGAATGCTCCTAGTGTTCCGAGGCGGGCGCGAGGTGGCAGTTTCCAAGGAAGGAAAGATGCTAGTGCGACGTATAAGGAAAGCTTGGCTTGTCAGTATCATAGTAGCAGCTTAGAAAAAAGGATGCAATGCGTTTCACTCTACAGCGTTTTACAGCCGTTTAGCAGGCTACAGTTCACTGAAGATTGCAATTATGTGTCTCTCTTACACTACTTCTGTCTTTCTTTCTCCGTCTCTCCCTCTCTCCGTTTCTTTCTTTCTTTCTTTCTTTCTTTCTCAGATAACTAACTAACTATCTATCTATCTATCTATCTATCTATCTATCTATCTATCTATCTATCTATCTATCTATCTATCTATCTATCTCATTCTATTCATAGCTAGGAATGTATTTATGCATGTATGTACGTATGTATTTATGTCGTTATCTATCTATCTATCTATCTATCTATCTATCTATCTATCTCAGTGTTTTTATACCTATCTTTCTTTGTCTGTTCATATCTATCTATCTATCTATCTATCTATCTATCTATCTATCTATCTATCTATAGTGACGCCAATTAGCTCGGGTTTCAGTACTGGGTAAAAAGCAATCGGCTGTGTAACCGTACTGATGAGCTGTGATACAGCGAAACATATCTGTCTACGGATGACTATCTATCTATTTATCTATCTATCTATCTATCTATATATATATATATATATATATATATCTATCTATCTATCTATCTATATATATATATATATATATATATATAATTCTATTCATACCTATCTATCTATCTATCTATCTATCTATATATATATATATATATATATATATATATATCTATTCATACCTATCTATCTATCTATCTATCTATCTATCTATCTATTAATAATGATTACGTTAGATCATGCGCAAACTACAAACTACTACAAATTCATAGATTTTTTTTCGACACTGAAAGAATAATATCTTATCATGGAGTTAATAATGATGTTAATCGTAATAATTAAAATAAATATTCATTAGTCTATTTTGGGATTGAGTACTTTTTTAAATTAATGTTTTGAACGTTGCAATTATTTTATTCGTATATATGTATATATATATATATATATATATATGCCTTCTACAAACCCTCTACAATCATAATCGGGGAAAACACCTAAACCAAACTTATCAGATCTCTTCAGTAAAACACGCAAAAAAAAAAAAAATACTATAAAATATGAATAAGTTTTATTAATATCAACATTATTATTTTTGTTGTTTTTTATGTCTCGAATTTCTTTCACCGGCCTAGGCACTAATATATATATATATAAGTAGTTTTTTTATTTAATTCGTCCAGCATTCTTAATTTGTGCGTTTAGTGGGAGTATTTTGAAAAATTGTCCGTAATGTCCATTGTTCCAAGCGCTTTCGCTCACTTCTTTAACAATTTTAGCAAGCAATCTCAGTTGCTTTATACCTGTCTTTGTCTGTCTGTTAATATCTATCTATCTATCTATCTATCTATCTATCTATCTATCTATCTCATTTTATTCATAGGTATGTATGTATGTATGTATGTATGTATGTATGTATGTATCTATCTATCTATCTATCTATCTATCTCAGTTTTTCATACCTATCTTTCTCTGTCTGTTCATATCTATCTATCTATCTATCTATCTATCTATCAATCTATCTATCTATTTATTTGTCTGTCTCAGTCTGTATATATCTATTTATCTTTGTCTGTTTCTAACAATCTTAGTCTGTGCATATCTATCTATCTATCTATCTATCTATCTATCTATCTATCTATCTATCTTACCATTCTTTCTTTCATTCGATCTTAGTTTTCTATCTATCTATCTATCTATCTATCTATCTATCTATCTATCTATCTCATTTTATTCATATGTATGTATGTATGTATGTATGTATGTATGTATCTATCTATCTATCTATCTATCTATCTATCTATCTATCTATCTATCTATCTAAGTCATTGTTTCTGTTCAATCGATCAGCATTTACCGACTTGAGCATGAGCCAACTCATTTGCAAACCAGTCCATTCACAGAAATTTACCAAATGAGCCAAGACAACTAATTCGTAGCTAATCAAATTAAGTCATCATATGCAGTTATCATATGACTTGACCGTTGCTAATTATAATTGCATCCTGATTGATTGCTAGGCAGAAAAGGCAAGTCGATTGTAGACGAACAATCGCGGGGCGGCAACTTCATTAACGCACCGTCTTCATCCGGTAAAGTATTCCGGGTGCCCACTGTGGAGTGTAACGGCTGCCGGCGTGGCAGGCGTAATTGTCGAACTTAGCTTGACTGCTTTGTTTTTTACGCTTTAGCATCCTTTGCAAAGAGAGTTCATAAGCTTTTAATGCCAGAAAATATTTTTAGGATGTCAGAATTTTTTCGACATAGTGGATAATAATGGTTTAGTGATTGTTGTTTAGTGTTCCAGGGTTAATACCCGTTCTTTTATTGTTGTCACTACTAGACTGGGGTCAAAATCTAATCATTTTACGGTTGAAATTTCTAGATGTACCGTAACTTCTATGCTAACAGTTTCTTCCATCGCATTTCTCGCCTGTGAAACTCTCTTCCGGCTGCTTGCTTACCAGTCACATTTGATTGTCGAAAATTTAAGTGCAGTGTCAGTCGTTAACTTTTCCACCGAAGAAGATGCAACCGCTGAAGTGTTTTTGTTTTCTTTTTAAGCAGATTGCACACACGACATTCTCATTCATCAACATCCATCCAATAAAATCTGTGTTGCCAACAATATTTCGAATAAGTAAAAGTATATTTTCAATTCCTCATCTCAAAATAATGAACAGCTGAAGAAGCTTCGGGAGTACTTGACCGAAACGCAGTATCTATAATGATATCAATAACATTCAAGGTTGCGAACAATAGTTCGAATAAGTGAAAGTACATTGGCAATTCCGCTTCTCAAAATAATAAACTACTGAAGAAGGCTCGAGAGTAATTGACCGAAACGTCGTATCTATAATGACATCAATAACATTCAAGGTTCCGAACAATAGTTCGAATAATTACATTGGTAATTCCGCATCTCAAAATAAAAAAAACTACTGAAAAAGGCTCGAGAGTACCTGACCGAAACGCCGTATCTATAATGACATCAATAACAGGTTGCAAACAATTTTACGGTTGAAATTTCTAGATGTAACCGTAACTTCTATGCTAACAGTTTCGTCCATCGCATTTCTCGCCTGTGAAACTCTCTTCCGGCTGCTTGCTTCCCAGTCAATATTGATTTTCAAAAATTTAAATGCTATTTCAATCGTTATCTTCTGTCTTCTTCTCGAGAACGCTAACCATAGGTATATAGTACCCAGCTCAAATGACGTCATTTTAATTAGAATTTAATGAAATTTTCAGTACCTGATTTTCTTACCCAAATAATGTTTTTTCAATTTCTATTAATGTTAACTCAAAGTACAAATTTTTAAATGCCTGCATGTAAAATATTTCAAATAAAGATTTCTATTTAATTCTTTTTTTTTTTTTTTTTTATATATTTTCAAAATCGGGTATGATATACCCATGGTTAGTAATGGTGTAACTTTAATTGATGGTTAGTGTTCCAGGGTTAATAAGACTTCCGAATGCACAAGCCAGTAGATGTAAATTTATACTATTTATATTTGGAGTACTCTCCCCGTATTTGTTGCTTTACCACAGCGTTTCTGTTGTTCTAACCTCCGGTGTTCATCTTATTTCTTACTCTGTTCCACTGAGTCCAAATACTATTTGCCTACCTTTCTAGGAGAAGCACGACTCTGATTTACAACCAGGTATAGGATCTTCTTTCAACTACTGCCGATTCCAATCACCACACTCTTAACCAGTTCAAACCTAGGGTTAACCATTATCTTTCCCACGTAACTGCATAAACTGTGCCTCTTACTCAGCAACCTTCGACCACGAGTGGCTCTCGAGCCTTGTACAGGGCGAACTTCTCTTTAAAATTTACATATATCTTAGATATTCATAAAAAAAAATTCTACGGATATTCCGACCCAATCAAGAGACAGGAATGTGACGGACAGATCGAAATCATTAAGTCAGTGATTTGCGCCTACACGGAGTGCATTTGTCCATCACTACTGTTCCATTTTTTCCACCCCAAGAACTGCATTTGAATGGGGTGAAATTCACCTCTGCCGTGTAAGTGCACAGACACTAGGTTTCGCTTCTTCCCGCGTTCAACGTTAATCTTCATAAAGCCTGATTAAATGGGGATCAGCGATTTGTTCGAGGGCAACTGCGAAATCTCTCGATAAAAAGATTTATGCGATCAGCCATAGGATTACTCTATTTTGCTAGAATTTCGATATATATATATATATATATATATATATATATAAATAATCAGCTGAAAATCACCTTGAAATAAGGTAGGTAGTCATATTTTCAAACTGTACAATAAATAGTAATTTGAACTTCATAAATAGACACCGAAGGCGAATTGGCACGGCTAAAGAAGCATTCCAGAAGTTGAGTAAAGTATTAAGAAACAGGAAAATTTCGCTAGAAACACAGAAGAGAGTATTGGATTGCTGTGTGATGTCAGTTCTTCAATATGGCAGTGAATGCTGGACAATATCATCAAAGATGAAGAAAGACTTGAAGCAACTGAAATGTGGTTCTACAGAAGAATACTGGATATAAAGTGGGGATCAATTCTATATTACAATCAATATATAAACTGACCCCTCACTTTGTGGTCACAGCAGTTTCTATACATTTATATTCCTGAGATCCAAAAGCACAAGGAAGCATTCCAGAAGTTAAATAAAGTATTAAGAAACAGGACAATTTCGCTAGAAACAAAGAAGAGAGTACTGGATTGCTATGTGAAGTCGGTTCTTCAATATGGACAATATCTTTGAAGATGAAGGAAAAACTTGAAGCAGCTGAAATGTGGTTCTACAGAAAGATACTGCGGATATCATAGACCGAACATGTAAGCAATGACGACTTTTGGAAAGGATGGAGACGAAAAGAAAATTAATACTGAGCATCAGAAAGAGAAGAGAAAAGTACCTGGGACATGGAAGGAGGGCTTGGAGAATCTGTTACTAACCGGCCAGATAGAGGGAAAAAGAGACAGAGGAAAGCAGCGGACAACATATTTGAAAAGACCTAATCAGGTGGATGACGGAACAAGGATTGCATGGTGCAACAGGAGAAAGCGTGCTAAGAGCCACCAGGGACAGGGAGATGTGGAAGGCCATGATCGCCTACGTCTTGAAAGGACATGGCACATAAAAGAAGAAATGGAAACTGTTCAATATACACAGTTCAAAGGATGAGGACTTATCTGTCGAAATTCGATAATTCACCCCACAAACGATGATGATAGATAGATAGATAGATAGATAGATAGATAGATAGATATGAACAGACTGAGATAGATAGATAGATAGATAGATAGATAGATAGATAGATAGATAGATATGAACAGACTGAGATAGATAGATAGATAGATAGATAGATAGATAGATAGATAGATAGATAGATAGAACAGACTGAGATAGATAGATAGATAGATAGATAGATAGATAAGAATGGACTTAGATAGATAGATAGATAGATAGATAGATAGATAGATAGATAGATAGATAGATAGATAGATACCGATAAAGTTATGTCCAGTCATAGTAATATAGCTTGATGGATACTAAGCAGGTGTACAACTACACGAAAGGAAAAGTAAGAAGATTGTGTTGCTCCAAACCTTTAAATGCTTTTAGACCAAGAATAATACAAAATATATGATGGCTGCGACTCGCTCTTGGTAATGCCATCGCTTCATTCATCCTCACTCTATAGGCAATTTTTAGACCATTTCACCGTAAGCAAGGTGGAATTGCCACGAGTAAGCAGGGGTTTATATTAAGAGAAAATGCTGTTTACAGGAATTATTGAAAATAAAAAATGAATGGGATTCAAGAAGATAGAAGATGTCAATTGACGTTGCATTTAAATTTTTGGAGGTTGTAGCTAGCACAAAAACAAGTAAAAGAAAGGTAGTTCTACATGTAGGAAGTGCTAGGAAAGAAACTGTTTGAGTAGAAGTGGTGGTTACATTTAAATATTTCAATGGTAAAAGAGTGGTAACTGGAGGCCAATCTAGTAGCATGCTTAAATTCATGCCGTTGGCGAACTAGGGAAAAACGTTCGTTACAGCAGTTGAAATGAAAATATTTGTAGAAAAGACAGAGGGGAGACACGTCACGTCGGTGAGAAAGGGACTGAAATTGAGATGCCAAGCCAAGATTACATTTCAGATCCTTCCTTAAATTTTGTCACGAACCTCAAGATGAATAGCAGGAGCTATTGAACAGTATGGCGATAGTATTCAATGCACGAACGAATGGTAGATTTATAAATGTGCAAGATGGATTCTAAGAGAAAAAATTTTCTGGCCCGACACAGTGAGCCAACCTTCCTAGCAGTAGATGAAGCTATAGATCCGATGTATTCGTTCCACTTCATGGCGGTTGAAATCTTGGGACCAAGGAGGCGCAGTGCATCGCTCACCGGGAGACTAGCATTAGACATGCTGATGACAGGAAGGAAAGTTTGTCTATGGTGGATAAAAGAGAACAGTTTTGTTTTGGAGGATATAAAAATTTAAAAAAACATTTCCTGACCCAGTTAACCACCGATTAGTGGTCCTTTTTCAAGAGCAGCAGCAAGGTTTACTTTGTCAGCCTTGGTAGATTTCCTATTTAAACGGGAGTAAATGGTGGTGTCATCTGCATAAATGCCTACTTGGGAACTTATGACATCAGGAAAATCATTGAATATCAGAAGCAGTGTAGGACGTAAAGCACTGAGGGGCACCCATATTTATGTTAATAGATCTAGAAATGGATACGTTCAAAACGGTTTTCTTTCACGATTTAATATAAAAGATTGGATTAAACCAATCGCCCAGTAATAATTTAGCACTGGAGCTTGCGTAAAAAAGCGTAACATGCCAAACCTTCTCCTGTGCTTTCGAGATACGTAGAGTCATAACTCGAGCTTCGCCATTATTATCAAGGTATATATATATATATATATATATATATATATATATATATTTTAATCATTTCACCCCGAGCAAGGCGGAAACGCCACTGATGTGCAGGGGGCTACATAAATGTAAAAAGATTAATTAGAAAAGAGTGAGGAGTACAAACTAGTTAGAAAGGAACAATAGAAAGCAGGTGCGATGACAGATACATAGGTGGAGAGAAAGGGAAGGTTATACAGGGGTGGGGAGAGAGCTAGAGTCCAGTGGTTAGTAGATGAGTATTGACTTTGCATTTAAATTTCTGGAGGTTGTAGCCGTCAGGAAAGCAAGAATACGGGAGCGAGTTCCACAGGCGGGAAGTGCGATACCCAATGAGGTAAGGAACGAAGAAAATAATTGCAAAGTTTAAAACATTAATTTAAAACAGTGCTCAATATAAAAATAGAGCAATGAATATTTATTAATAATGATACTTTAGAACATGTACAAACTACAATCTACTACAAAATTGTACATTTTGTTTCGTCATTGAAAGAACAATGTTTCATCAGGTAATTAATAATGGTGATAAGAAGACATTGTTCTTTCAATTTTGAAACAAAATGTACAATTTTGTAGTCGTTGGTACATGTTCTAAACTATAATTAGCAGTAATAATAATAATAATAATAATAATATATATATATATATATATATATATATATTCTGATTCTGTTAAAAATACTAGGGTCTTAGAGGATTTTGCAATCCCACTTGTCTATATGTGCAATTTTATATCCTTATATATTATTAATTGCTTTGGATTTTCGCGCCAGAATCTGTCGTACGTATGTATCAGTCTGCGATTCTTAGAAGCATTGAATTACAAGCAACGACGAAGTGTTAGAAAGAATGGCAACAAAAAGGAAATTGATGCTGAGCATCAGGAAGAGACAACTAAAGTTCCTGGGACATGCAATGAGGAAGGAGAGCCTGGAGAACCTGATACTGACTGGACAGATAGAAGGAAGGAGAGACAGAGGTAGGCAGCGGATAACATATTTGCAGGGTCTGATCAGGTGGATGACGGAACAGGGGTTGCCAGGAGCAACAGGAACAAACATACTAAGAGCCACAAGGGATAGGGAGACGTGGAGATCCATGATCGCCTACGTCCTGAAGGGACAGGGCACATAGAAGAAGAAGAAGAATAGTGCCGTCACATATGTCGCTTCTACTATGTATTTAGAGATTCTTGGCAAAATCTAAAGAGGAATCTGTGATGTTATCGGTTCTGACCTGGCATCTTGACATCAACTCGCTTCCCTGTGCCCATTCTATAAATGTTTTCATGCTAATATTTCTAATTGGATTTTCTCTTTGATACCTAGATTCTATGAATTTAAGCCATAGTATATCTTCCCTGTCAGTCAGTTAAGTGCCATACGCGATACACGCTTGGGTGATCATGTCTCGAAAGAGACATGACTGACTAGGCAGAAGATTATCCCACAGTAGGTGGCCATTGCTTTCTGCAGTAGACTGGTTGCCGACCAAGGCTATAGAACCCAATCTGTCCTGCTATTTAACCCATAACTGGAAGGAAAAGACGGATTAATACCTTTCCCAAGGGTATTTGCGCGTAAGTGAATACAACTGATTCAACTGGAATTCGAACTCGGCTCCCCGGCTTCTCGTTCCGAGCCGATATCCACTGTACAACAACGCACATCCCTGTACCTTTTCTATAATTATTTTTATGGTAATTGTTTTGATGGGATTTCCTCTTGGCGGCATTGACCTTATGAAATTCGGTGTACTACTTAAGGATGTGCGTTGTGGTGCAGTGGATATCGACTCGGAATGACAAATCAGGATGCCGAGTTCGAATTCCAGTTGAATTTCTTGCATTTACTTATGCACAAAGCCCCTCGAAAAGATATTAATCCGTTTCTTCCCTCCAGTTATGGGTTAAATAATAGAACAGATTGGGTTCTATAGCTTTGGCTGGCAACCATTCTACCGCAGAATGCAGCCTACTGCGGGGTAATCTTCCGCCTAGTTAGTCATGTCTCTTTCGAGACATGATTGCTCAAAGCGTGCATCACGTATGGCACTTGACAGACTGAGTGATTACAGACTTAGAGTAATAACAAAAAAAAAAGAAGTTTTTTAAGAGCTACAAAGGATAGGAATTTGTAGAGAGCCTTGATCGCCTACATCCTGGTGGTGGGGGATACGCCAGAT
The DNA here is from genome assembly GCA_037127315.1 of Ascarosepion bandense. NCBI lineage: Eukaryota > Metazoa > Mollusca > Cephalopoda > Sepiida > Sepiidae > Ascarosepion > Ascarosepion bandense. The sequence goes on along the minus strand of JBBBDQ010001462.1, from coordinate 2,562,851 downwards.
AAAGAAAACTAGATTAGCGACAAAGATTCATTGTTTTATAGTTGAAATGGCTAGATGTAACCCTAAATTTCATGTTCCATGTCTGGCACTTCTCGCCTATCCTTGCTTTCCAGTTAAATTTGATCTTTAAATATTCAAAAGGCAATGCCTGTCGTTATCCATTATCTCCTTAATTCTTGTTCTTTCTATTTTCAATAATGTTTTTTTTTCTAATATTCGTTGACAGTAAGGTAAACCTTTGTGTCTTAGTGGCTTACCTGCCTTGCTTTTTTCTTAAATTATTGAAAAATTAAAAAGTATGATCATTGTTCAGCTGGAAGTTTTCTTAAGAACTGTTTTTAATTGTCCTCTCTCCTTAATACTGATTTTTTCACACTCATTAAAACACTTGCATCTTAGTAGCCACATTGCCTTGCTTGGGGTAAAATGACCAAAAATAGATATGATCGTTGTTTATCAGGAAATCTTCTTAGGGCCCGTTTTTTATTTTTGTCTTCTCTTTTTAATTTTTGATTCATTCTCACTCAGTAACCTCCACCCCCCTTACGTCTTAGTGGCTTTATCACCTTGCTTGGGGTAAAATGACTAAAATAGATATGGTCATTGTTTATCTGGAAATCTTCCTAAGGCCCCTTTTTTTTTATTGTCTTCTCTTTTTAATTGTTTCCTCATATTCATTCTCACTCAGTAACATCCACCCCCCTTACGTCTTAGTGGCTTTATCACCTTGCTTGGGGTAAAATGACTAAAAATAGATATGGTCATTGTTTATCTGGAAATCTTCTTAAGGCCCGTTTTTTTTATTGGCTTCTCTTTTTAATTGTTTCCTCATATTCATTCTCACTCAGTAACCTCCACCTCCCTTACGTCTTAGTGACTTTATCACCTTGCTTGGGGTAAAATGACTAAAAATAGATATGCTCTTTGTTTATCTGGAAATCTTCTTAAGGCCCGTTTTTTTATTGTCTTCTCTTTTTAATTGTTTCCTCATATTCATTCACACTCAGAAACCTCCACCCCCCTTACGTCTTAGTGGCTTTATCACCTTGCTTGGGGTAAAATGACTAAAAATAGATATGATCATTGTTTATCTGGAAATCTTCTTAAGGCCCGTATTTTTTTTATTGGCTTCTCTTTTTAATTGTTTCCTCATATTCATTCACACTCAGAAACCTCCCCCCCCTTACGTCTTAGTGGCTTTATCACCTTGCTTGGGGTAAAATGACTCAAAATAGATATGGTCATTGTTTATCTGGAAATCTTCCTAAGGCCCGTTTTTTTTACTGTCTTCTATTTTTAATTGTTTCCTCATATTCATTCTCACTCAGTAACCTCCACCCCCCCCCTTACGTCTTAGTGGCTTTATCACCTTGCTTGGGGTAAAATGACTAAAAATAGATATGGTCATTGTTTATCTGGAAATCTTCTTAAGGCCCGTTTTTTTTTTTGTCTTCTCTCTTTAATTTTTTTCTCAGATTCATTCACACTCAGTAACCTCTACTCTCTTAGTGGCTTTATCACCTTGATTAGGTAAAATGATAAAAAAAAAACATTATGATCTTTGTTCAGTTTGAAGTTGGCAGTGCAGGGATTGGTAAGATGCGTTGAATCAGCGCGATGCTAACAACCATTGCCTCGCGATTAACCCGAAAAAGACTTACGACCGCAGCATTCCTCGAAGAAATCTTGGGGACACCGAATTTGCATTGGCCGTTAGATGTGGGGAAGGATGTAAAGGAGACAGAACGAGTGCGTAAGATGGTAACCACCTTGCGCTGGGGATTATGTTATTCGTATCTACTTTAGATTACTTAAACATACGGCAGCTTTAAAAAGGCTTTCGATATAAATCTTTGTCTCCTGAGAAATCATGCTAACCATTCGATAACTTAAAGTCTCTCAAATATAAGCACTCACTCACACACACGCACACACACACACACACACACACATATATATATATATATATATATATATATATATGTACGTACATATATATCTATGTTTACGTTTGTCATATTTATTAGGGAAGAGTGATCAAGACTGGGAAAAGAGCACATTTGCTTAGATACACGTGTGTGTGTGTGTGTGTGTGTGTGTGTGTGTGTGTGTGTGTGTGTGTGTGTGGTGAATTAATGGATTTTATAGTAGATAAACATATTCTAGATATCTTTGTTTAACAGTGTATATTTAATGTCTACCGGATTGTGCATTCGATAGCCGAAAAAAGGTACAGAAAGGTGGTCTTTGATAAGCCTTTCGAATACGCAAATAGGCAAGGATAAATTTCAGTCGGATGTGCGTTGTGGTGCATTGGATATCGGCTCGGAACGAGAAATCGGGGAGCCGTTTTCGAATTCCAGCCGAATTCATTGCATTCACTTACGCGCAAATACCCTTGGGAAAGGTATTAGTCCGTCTATTCCTTCCAGTTATGGGTTAAATAACAGGACAGATTGGGTTCTATAGCCTTGATCGGCAACCAGTCTACCGTAGAAAGCAATGGCAACCTACTGCGGGATAATCTTCTGCCCAGTCAGTCATGTCTCTTTCGAGACATGATCGCCCAAGCGTGTATCACGAATGGCACTTAACTGACTGACTGAAATTTCAGTCAGTGAAGTGCTATACGTGATACACTCTTGAACGATCATGTCTCTTTTGAGACATAACTGGCTGGGCAGAAGAGTTTTCTGTAGTAGGTTGCCATTACATTTGGCAACAGACTGGTTGCCAACCAAGGCTCTAGAACACAATCTGCCTTGCTATTCAGTTGTTTTATCCAGATCAGTCAAAAGTGCCATTTGTCATACATGCTTAGGCGATTATGTCTCGAAAAAAACATGAATGACTGGGCTGAAGATTTTTCCATAGTACCTCGCCATTACTTTCTGCAACAGATTGGTATTTCACCCAAAGATGGAGGGAATGTAGAATATTTTCCCGCAGTTGGTTGCCATTACTTTCTGCGGTAGAGTGGTTGCTATAGAATCCAATCCTTCCCGCAATTTAACCCATAGAGGGAGAAGAGACGGATTAATACCTTTCCCAAGAATATTTGCGCGTCAGTTAATGCAGCAAATTCAACTGGAATTCGAAAACGGCTCTCCGACTTCGCACTGCAGCACAACACAGTCAGTTTAAAAAAGTGTACATCTATTCAGATACATTCATGAGTTATATATATATATAAATTGCGAATTCTACAGGCGTTGTACAGCTATTTCAGCGAGAAAAATATTGCTTCTTCAACAACGATGAAATATAATATGAGGGTCTGTAATGTGATAGATACCGACTTGGCAGACCGCCTGCAGTCTCTCTCCCACCGGCGCGACGTGGCCTCCCTGTGTCTCTTCTAGAAATACTTTCACGGCTTCTGCTCCGATGAACTTAGATCACTGGTGCCCCCTAAATACGAATTTTCACGAGATACTAGATTGGCAACTAGATCCCACCCTTTTACAGTGAAACCGATTAAATGCAACCGCAACTTCTACTCCAACAGTTTCTTTCCTCGCACTTCCCGACTGTGGAATTCCCTTCCACACGATTGCTTCCCCGACGGCTACAATCTCCAGGAGTTTAAATGTAAGGTCAATAGACACCTCCTAACACACTAACCTGCTCCCATTCTATCAAACACTCTTCCCATCTGCCCAACCCTCATCCTCGGTATCCTTATTCATCTGTCACCTTACCCCTGACATTCCCTATGTCTAACCACCCCTTCTCTTTACCTTCCCCTATGTAGCCCCATGCGCAATAGTGGCAGTGGAATGCCTTGCTTGGGGTGAGATGATAAAAAAAATAATAATATACATATTTGGCTGTGTAAATATATAATACTATTTATATTCAGCCCACCACTTGGACCATTTTTAATAACAGCCAAATTATTATTAATAGGATCCGTTTTTTGGGATTTTACCGCATGCTTTTCCTTTACTGGATTTATTATATATATATATATATATATATATATATATATATATATATATATATATAGAGTAAAGTTTTGTAATTTGCTTGAAGCATTGCGTAAAATAGTTGTATGTGTTATGTCTTGAAGGCTGTCACAATGCGTTGAATGAAATAAAGGAAGGTCGGGAGGTGTTTGTATGACCTGTTTATTATGATATTTCGAGACTATAATCTCATCATCAGAATGGCAGAGAAAACCTCAGAATGACCGTGCTTTTAGCTGTCCATCTATGAATGGCTGGCTTTATCCAGCCATTCATAGTGGATAACGCCAGCCATTCATAGACGGACAGCTAAAAGCACGGTCATTCTGAGGTTTTCACTGCCATTCTGATGATGAGATTATAGTCTCGAAATATCATAATAAACAGGTCATACAAACACCTCCCGACCTTCCTTTATTTCATTCAACGCACTGTGACAGGCTTCAGAACATAACACACACACACACACACACACACACACACACACACACACACATATATATATATATATATATATATATATATATATATATATTATACTTTAAAACATGTTCAAATTACAATCTACTACAAAATGTACCTTGAAAGGACAATGTCTGATCAGGTAGTAAACATTATTTTTTTAAAAGAGATGGAAATTTCCTTCCTAATACTAATAAAATTTTTGTGTGCAAGGTAAAGGGGTAGAATGAAATGAGAAACCACAATGGGGGATCATAACAGGGACATAGAGGGAATAAAAAACAAAAGAAGGAAAACGGGAGAGAAGGAGGAAGAACTAGAGAGACGCGAGAAAAGACTGAAAGAAAGAGGTCAGGTGTAACGTAGTAAATAAAATATAGCCATATACAGCATTTGATGACCCGGCATCAAGTGCTCAACAAAGTGGAAGAGGTAAGAAAATGGATACAGGCGGGAAGAAAGTGAAAGAAAATGGACGAAGACGAGAGAGGTGGGTGTGGGAGATAGCATAATAAGCGAAGGAGTATATATATATATATATATATATATATATATATATATATTAATTATTTGATTATTTAGTTTTTGGTCACAATTAAATTAGACCAATACCCAGTTGAATTAAAAAGAGTTCAATACATTTATATTGTAGAATTTTTTAATATTTTTCATTTGTAAACGAGTTTATTTCGCAATCTAGGTTTCTACCTTTTGGTGTCTTCAGGCAAAATAAAATACTGTTACAAGTCAGTCAAGTGCCATACGTGATACACGCTTGGGCGATCATGTCTCGAAAGAGACATGGCTGACTGGGCAGAAGATTATCCCTCAGTAAGTGGCCATTGCTTTCTACGGTAGACTGATTGCCAGCCAAGACTATAGAACCCAATCTGTCCTGTTATTTAACCCATAACTGGAAGGAAGAGAAGGATTAATACCTTTCCCAAGGGTATTTGCACGTAAGTGAATACAATGGATTCAACTGGAATTTGAACTCGGCTCTCCGGTTTCTCGTTCCGAGCCGATATCCACTGTACCACAAACAAGAGCGTTCTTAATAAGAAAAACGGTAAACGGTAAAAGCAGGTATTAAAAATCGCCTGAAGACACCACTCATGGTAGAAACTTACGTCGCGTTATAACTCGTTTAAAAATGGAATATATATATATATATATATATATATATATATATATATATATATATATATATACACAGATACGCACACAGTCAAGCTGATCTTTTACATTATATATATATATATATATAACCACACAGATCATTAACGCCTAACAAAAATAATAATAAACAAATATAAACGGATTGGGATAGATAGATAGATAGATAGATAGATAGATAGATAGATAGATAACTATCCGAATTAGATAGATAGATAGATAGATAGATAGATAGATAGATAGATAGATAGATAGATAATGAACAGACTGAGATAGATAGATAGATAGATAGATAGATAGATAGATAGATAGATAGATAGATAACTATCCGAATTAGATAGATAGATAGATAGATAGATAGATAGATAGATAGATAGATAGATAGATAGATAGATAATGAACAGAATGACATAGATAGATAGATAGATAGATAGATAGATAGATAGACCTATGGAACAATGACAACAAATTGCCCAGTTTCCGTGTAAAACAGTCGAAGGCTGCGTGCAACCAACCCTCGTTGGCAAAATCGGAGACAATAATAAGATAGATAAGTGGATGGCTAACAATAAGTCCCTATAAATAACAAAGGGCAGGACGCTGTGGAGAGTAATGATCGTGCATAACCTGAACAGGCCCGGCAGAAAGTAAGAGTGAAAGAAGGAGCGAGAGTGAGAGAGTGAGAGATCCTAACACATAATGCTCTCCGTGTTTCGAATCGCCACCTCCTTGTGAATGCTCTCAGGAAAACGCTGTAGCACACGTCTTGTCTCTTCATATATTTCCTTGTCAACCTAACAGCCGAGCTGCAAAATTGATTTATACTAGCAGTAGTAGTAGTAATAGTAGTAGTAGCAGTGGTAGTAGTAATTGTTTTTAGTTGTTGTTTAGTCCGTAAGTGCAGTTTTAAGGGATTATGCTTACAGCTGTTGCAGTAAAAGTAGTAGTAGCAAAAGCAGTAGTAGCAATAGTAGCTTACTTGGTCTTAAATCTTAGCTAACATCAACCATGCCAACAGAACGCCACAAACTAGAAAAATAAGGGGCGCTAAAATAGATTTTTTAAAATGAAAGAGTGATATATCAGATATTAAACTTAAAAATTCCTGATTATTTTATTTTAAATGTATTTTTTGGAGATGCGTTTTATGGTGCAGTGAATATCGATTCGAAACGAAACATCAAAGAACCGAGTTCGAGATCCGAGTTGAATTTTTAACATTCATTTATGGGCAAATATCCTTCAGTTAAGTGTGATATCGGGCGATCATGTCTCAAAAGAGACATGACTGACTGGGAAGAAGATTATCCCACAGTAAGTTGCCATTGCTTTCTGCAGTAGACTGGTTGCCGACCAAGGCTATAGAACCCAATCTGTCCTGTTATTTGACCCATAACTGGAGAGAAAAGAGACGGATTAATAACTTTCCCAAGGGTATTTGTGCGTAAGTGAATGCGAGGAATGCAACTAGAATTCGAACTCGGCTCCCCGGTTTCTCGTTCCGAGTCGCACAACGCACATCCGCAATACCCTTAAGAAAAGTATTAATCAGGAACTTCTCCCTCCTGCTATGGGTTAAATAGCAAAACAGATTAGGTTTTATAGCCTTGATTGGTAACCAGTCTAGTACAGGAAGTAATGGCAACCTGCGAAAAGATTTTCTACTTCGTCAGTCGTGTCTGTTTCGAGACATGATCGTCCAAGCGTGTATTTTTTACTTTGAGTTATTTATTTTGCGTTGTACTTGTTAATAATACATACATAATCGCATCATCCCCATGCAAAAGAAGATTAAAAATAATGGAGGCATTACTAATAAAAAAGAGAAATCCTACATTTAATAAAATCATTATGAACACGGTAACAATGTGCTTACCGTGTTCGGAACTTAACATACACAAGACTCTATACGCATAAACTTGACACATGTTTATTTACTTCTTGTGTATAATTGAAAAAGTCAGAAATAATTGACAATTTTATTTTGTTAAATCAAAGAATTTTAATTTGAGTAATAAAAGACAATATTCCTTTAGACATTGGATTTCTCAACAGGAATTTTAATTCAATATTTTTCAATTGCCTGAAAATATAGTTTTAATATTTTATCTCCAGACATCTCCAAACATTTGCAATGAAATGTAAATAAAAGAGCTTAGGTAAATTAAACATGATTTTTTTTTATATATAGTGGGATAATTAAAAGCTTTTGGAAAAAAATATGAGACCAATTATATGATTTTATTTCAAGAGTTATTCAAACTAGTATCTTCATCGTAGTGATTTTCAGCCCAATATTTCAGCTTAACAGTAGTGTCTGGAATGCTGAAATTAGGCATTTTCAGCTTTTTAAAGATCATTTAGACTAGCATCTCATTAAAAATAAAACAAAATAAATTAATTCTTGATAATGGCTAAAAGTATAGCCGAAAGTGTTCAAAAGAACAAATCTTTCGATAATTCTTATATAATTTGAGTTCTGAAAAGAAAAAAAATTATACGAACACATGAAAAATTATGTAAAAAAAAAAGTAACGATAATACCTTGTCTGTCATTTTTAATGAAACCTACATGAAAGGGAGACTTGCTCGAATAGACAATATATATATATATATATATTTATAAAAGTAAATTATACCTAGTGAGCCAGACAGACGTACCTAAGTTTCACCTAAACGGATCGTGAGGGAAAGCTTTTCCTGACGATCCGTTTAGGTGAAACCTAGGTAGGTCTGTCTGGCTCACTAGGTATACTTTACTCATTCCGCTCTACCTAAGTATTGAGTGCTTTTTTCTTAGTTGATTACTCGTGTCGTTTTTTTTCTTTGGGCTTCGTACTGACTCGGTCCATACTCTTTTGACTAATGTTCATGTACATAGCTCTTTCTTTTTTTAAAACCAATTTTTCCCTTCTTCGTAGATCCGTGGAAGGTTTTTTGACACGAGTATAGTTAATATCTCTTATATATATATATATATATATATATATATATATATATATATATATATATATATATATATCGTATCACCCCGAGCAAGGCGGTAACGCCATTGATGCATAGGAGGCTACATAAGAGTAAAAAGATTAGATAGGAGGAGAGTAAAGTGTAAGACGAACCAGTTAGAAAGGAGCAAGAGAAAAACGGGAATACAGGTGTGTTGACAGCTGCAAAGGTGGTGAGAAAGGAAAGGATATACAGGGTGGTGTAGAAAGAACTAGTCAAGTGGTTAAGAAATGAGTATTAACATTGCATTTAAATTCCTGGAGGTTGTAGCCGTCAGGAAAGAAAGAATATGGAAGCGAGTTCCACAGGCGGGAAGTGCGAGAAAAGAAGTTTCAGGAGTAGAATTGTCGTCTGCATTTGGTTGATCTAACTGTGAATGGTTAAGACCCAATTGCCAGTCTGGTTGCACGTGTAAACACCTGTTGCAGGGGCACCAGTGACTTAAGTTCGTTGGATCAGAAGCCATGAAAGTATTTATAGAACAGAGGAAAACCACATCCCGTCGGTAGGGAAGTAGCTGGAGTCTATATATAAAAATATTAATCTATATATATAAAAGGCAATCTGTGAGTCTGTGTGTGACTGTTCCCTATGCACGCCTACTTTTTTTAAGCTGCGCCATTCAAACTTTCTAGGGACACATATCTACAGGGAAGTCAGGTCGATACATATTTTTTGAGTTTAAGTTCAGTAATTTTCCCTTTCGCAATTTTTGGCCAATGGACACGATTGTTTATATTTGCTCCGTAAAACATCTAAGATCTAAGATGATTACTGATTTACGTCACAGAAATCAAATCGCACGTGTCAAACGCGACTAAAATATTTTTTTTATTAAGAAAAGAAAAACAGTGCCTATCTATTTAATTTTTATTCCGACGTTTTAAAAATTCATTTGTTCAACAAAAAAAAGCGAATATTTTTCCCCGTAATTTTGAAACAAGAGAATTATTTTTTTTTTTTAAAGTATTTTTTCAAACAAAAACAAGATATGTAAATTAAAAAGTGACATCTACTACTACTGCTAAAATCTTCTGAGTTGCACGGGCAACGCAGAGCTATAATGCAAGTATATATATATATATATTAAACTTGTTATAATTGTTACAAGAAATACGTAGTAGACACCTCAAGAAATTTTATTAAATATTTCATGAACAAAAAAGGGATCGTTTACAAAACAACATAATCGATGCATTAGTTGATCACTTTAATGAAAAGAGAAATTAGTTAAGACGAAAATGTATAGAAAGTGATTTTACCGTGATATCTTTTACAGTAGATTTTACATCCAGGTTCATGCATTTTGGCAAGCAGGTTTTTTAACGTAAAGTGCTCAATAACGAGGTGTAGACATACATGCCGACTTCGAAGTCGGCGTGAAGGTGCTCTGTTAAAGTGACAAACTCTTTGTACTATATATATATAGTCATCCGCAGACAGATCTGTTTCGCTGTATCACAGCTCATCAGTACGATTAGATTCCGATTGCTTAACCCAGGATTGAAACCCGACCGAATTGGTGTCATTCGGCGATTCTACCTCTGGGCTATGGGCGCTCGGTAGAAGAAGGCAGACTTTTTAGCGTGTATATTATCATTATACACGCCCAATAGCCAGAGTGCTCTAATTCACTACTGAATGAGCGATATATATATATATATATATATATATATATATATATATATATATATTTCTGACATTTAAGTCGCAGAAGCATGATTCTCCACTATTTCCTGTCATTTGAAGCTCTTAATGCATTTTGTTTTTTTGTTATTTCTCCTAAACCCTTTTCCGTCAGCCATTTACTTAGCTCATCAAATACGTTATGCGCTCTCTTACTCTGTCATTTTTGCCCTCAATCTGTCTCGTGAGTATCAAAGTTTCTAAGCCTTCCTTTCTTATTAAGTGCTCCAAAAACTTCAACTGTCTTTTCTTGATATTGAGTATAAGCTTACAGTATTTACATTATTCGGACGATTGCCCTCATCTTTTTGCCATTTGTACAACGTTTCAGCCGTTGTACGCTCCGGCCTTCTTCAGGTACTAGGAATTTCGAACCGAACCATCTATTACCATCACTGGGATATATGAACTCCATTCCTTGTGTAGTAGTGCCTCTTCTAGTAGTCAAGAGTTATTTCTCTCTAATCCTGTAAGTTATTTGTTTACCACTGCTGTCGCCTGATACTGAACTCACAATTCAAGTGACAGGAACTAACCAACGTCTATATCCACTGGGCCATGTGTCTTTAGGGACAAGAACCACTGAACCCGTTTTGTCTTCATTTTCTCTAAAACTTTTTTGACCCAGTGTATCCTCAGCATCCTTCTGTTGAGCTCCATTTTTGACGTCTCGTCTTCATCTGTGAGGAAATATAAGAAATAAAACAGTCTAATAATGGATAGGTAAATTCTTTTTCTTCATGTGCCGTGTCCCTTCAGGACGTAGGCGATCATGGACTTTCACTTGGCTCTGTCTCTTATCGCTCTCAAAATTCTTTCTCTTCATATCTCTCACAAACCTCGCTCTACTATCCATTTGCTCAGATCTGTCAAGTAGGTCTCGTACTGCCTTCTCCTGCCTCCTTTTCCTACATGCGCCCTGTGAGTATTAAATTCTCTAGACACTCCTTCCTAATTACATGTCCCAGAAACCTCATCTATCTCTGTCTTATGTTGATTTTTTCCTCGTTTCCATCCTATTCAACACCTCGTTTCCATTCTCTCCAACACCTAGTCGTTAGTCCCATGCTCAATCTATGATATCCTCAGCATCCTTCTGTAAAACCACATTTCTGCTGCCTCAAGCCTCTCCTTCATCTTTGAGGAGATCGTACAGCATTCACTTCCCTACAGAAAGACAGATATCACATAGCAATCCAGCACTCTTTTCTTTGTTTCCAATGAGAGTTTCCTGTCTCTCAGTAGTCTGGTTCGCTTTTGAAATGCGTCTTTGGCAATGCATCTTTTCCAAATCGCACTTTCCATCCTCTGTCAGAACGCTTTCCAGTTATTTAAATTTGTTTACTTGTTTTATTTTAGTCTCTCCAACCTGTGTAGGTTGCGTCATCATTACCCACACCGGTTGGAGAGACTAAAATATGTGCGTTGTGGTACAGTGGATATCGGCTCGGAACGAGAAACCGGGGAGCCGAGTTCGAATTCCAGTTGAATCCATTGTATTCACTTACGCGCAAATACCTTTGGGAAAGGTATTAATCCGTCTATTCCTTCCAGTTATGGGTTAAATAGCAGGACCGATTGGGTTCTATAGCCTTGGTCGGCAACCAGTCTACTGTAGAAAGCAATGGCAACATACTACGGGATAATCTTCTGCCCAGTCAGTCATGTCTCTTTCGAGACATTATCGCCCAAGCGTGCATCACGTATGGCACTTAACTGACTGACTGACTCCAACCTGTAGTTGGCATTTTGGGGTCTTCTTTTTGCTGATCACCATGCATTCAATCTTCTTGAAGTTTATGCTTCTTTTCGCCTTCTCTAGCTTCTGTAAGAGGTCCTGCATATTCCTTTCCGTGTCTGCTATCAGCACTATGTCATCTGCCTCTCTTACATTGTTGAGATTGTGAACGCCAATGACGAATCCTGGCAAGGGTTCTATTTCTCTCAGAACTGCATAAGTTGAATAGATCCGGTGAGAAAACACATCCTTGTCTTACGCCTCTTTCTATTTTTGCAGACATGCTGAATTCACTTCCTCTCTCTCTCTATATATATATATATTCTTGATTATCCTAACATCTTTTCCAAAAATGTCCAGGCTGTCGAGCATCTCTATCAAGTCTTTGTGGCGTATTTAAATTGTTCGGACTGTTGTCCTCATCTTTATAGCAATGTTTACAACGTTTCGATAGTTGTACGCTCCGGCCTTCTTCAGGTTCTAGAAATTTCGAACCGAACTCACTGCTGCAGTCAGATATTGAACTCACAACTCTTTGTCTCGAGTCACTGGAACTAACCAACATTTATCTTCATTATCTTAGCAAATATCCTGCAGTAGTGTCAGTGATAACTTAGCGAGTTGACTGAAAGGGAGATAACTACAGGGCTACCGGCAGTGGCATCGCACATGGAATGAGAATGATATACCGCAGTGATCGAAATAATGGTTCTGTTCGAAATTTCTAGCACTTGAAGAAGGCCGGAGCTTACAACTGCCGAAACGTTGTAAACATGGCAGTAAAGATGAGGACAACAGTTCGAACAGCGTAAATACTATTTCATCTCAGAGCTATAGACTAGTATCTAAAAATTTATTAGTCACACGTTTCGTTTTGAGTCGGAACTTCTTCAGACTAATAAAGTGTTTGTTGATGAAGTCAATTTTTAGATATGTTCACCGAGAGGATCGAATAGAGTATATACAGATTGCGATGGATACATTTTCGTCTAAATTACACAAAACTTTAAAAAAACAAAAACAATGTAATCTCATTTTAACATATATTTGCCAAAATTACACAAAATTACAAAACAGTAAATTTATTCAATAAATATCCAATAGCTTCAACCACGGCTTCCAGACTATCTTCGAATCTCCTGCGACTCTTTTAGACAGTCTCCATGTTTAATTTGATGCATGCTGCCATATTCCTTGCCTTCAGTTCATCTTTGATGCTACAAGGTGTTTTATTGGTCACTCACTCAACTGCATCCTACACTTAATAATCAAGGAGAATACAGTCAGGTGGTTGGATGTAAAAATTGCAGAAACTGTCTGACAACTATAAATGAATTCTCCTGCTTGGATAGTATGGTGCAGAGTCCTATTGTCAGATATAGGGTCTTCCGGAAGCGATCCCCTTGAACCAGGACAGTTCTACCTTTATAAGGCACTTAATACCTTCTTGTTGAGTAAAAAACCTAAACAACAAATCGTTACCAGAACGACCAGAATGAGGTTTCTGAGTTCTTGTACATTCGTAATCACCATTAGTCTCATTAAACTCTTTTGGTATCCTATGCCCTGCCCTCAGGTTGACACTCAAACACTCTGAAGTATTCGTACTGGAAATTTCCGGCACGAATATCAAGCAGTGCAGCATGATGTTTCCGAATTTCTGTCGGTGTGAATTGCGTCATGGTGCTCTTTTTTCTCACAGACGGTGCCCAACTGAACCTACTATACTGTGCAGTCAACAAAATAAAAAACGACGCTTATGCACAAAACACAAAATGGCGACAATTTACCCATCGCAACAAAATGTGATGGGTAAATTGTCGCCAATTTATTGTGTGTGTTGTTTAGAATTACATGTGCGCATGAGGATTTAATAAATTCTGTAATAAGTCCAAGAATAAACAAAAAGTTTATCAGGAATGCACCTGCCGTAGAGCAGAAAAGAGTGAGCTGATATTTCCGAAGCACTCTGACGAACTTAGTCTTAGTAAATATCCTGCAGTGTTGTCAGTGATAAAAGAAAGTAGTCTGTGAAATAATTGCCAGTTTACTACGATCTTCATTAAATGCCGTAACACCAGTCCATGCTTACGAAGTAGTTTTTATATTTTTTTTCCATTAATATTTGAATATTTGCGTATGCTTTTTTTTAGATTAATTTATCCACGGGTCATTATAGAGGTAGTTGTGGCACCCTGTGTGAATCAGTCTCGATTAGCGAAATCATGTGTGATTAACGCATGACTCTACGGTAAAGAATTAGATATTTATTAAACAATCTCTGACACAAGACCTAAAGCAGCGAGCTGCTACACGGAGAATAATATTCAATAATCTAGTAGACTTGCTCAAATGGTGACGATCTATCATGTACAATCACGTAGAATCTTATTTGCGAAATAGAAACATATTCAGCTTTGTGTAACAATCTTTTTTTACTTTCCATTTTTCTCAAAATAATATGTTGGTTAAGGTCCAGATTGACGGTGGTCAGAGTTTGGCCAGTGGGGATTGTGGGTAGGGCATTTTGCTATGAATACCGCTGTATTGAATTATTGTTCCTGTTGCCAGTTAACGTGGAAGACAGTCGACTTGAAACTACGCAATTTTGTTTCCCTGGCACTGTAATGGTGACGACACTGCTGACGTCAGAGACATTGACGTCGATACTATCCAGCAACTATTTTTAGACACACGTCAGAGTATTCCCCAATATTTCCGAATGGTAAAGGGTGAGGAGGAGTTGTCGTGAGTGGGTGAAAGGTGTTGGAGCATGATGAAAGAGGTGGCGAGTTGAAAAATTGGGAAAGAGAACGTGACAGGAAAAGGAATGAAGGAAATTATAAACGAAAGAAAGATGGCAGTAAAGAATAACATGGCAAAATCGAAAGTGAAAGTGAAAGTAAAAATAAAGACACAACAGACTGAAAGGGAGAAATTGAATGGAAATAGAAGAAATTTGTTGATTGATTATGGAGATCAATAGGTGCAGAAGAAAGCAGAGGAAAATATCAATTAGGACAGACTGACATATAGTTGAACAAATTGAGATAGATAGATAGATAGATAGATAGATAGATAGATAGATAGATAGATAAGAGACTGAAATAGATAGATAGATAGATAGATAGATAAGAAGACTGAAATAGATAGATAGATAGATAGATAGATAGATAGATAGATAGATAGATAAGAACAGACTGAAAGAGATAGATAGATAGATAGATAGATAGATAGATAGATAGATAGATAGATAGATAGATAGATAGATCTGAGAAAATAGAAAAAGTACGTCATGGAAATCAGCCCAAGTCCTGATTGAATTCACAATGAACGCTTTGCAGGCAAATTTATCGGTCGCGAAATCATCCGAATAAAAAAAAAAATAGCGGCGATCCAGGCGCACACTTGTGCGTGTGGGACAACGACGATAATAAATGGAATCTCTTAAGAAGTCGACGAAAGCAGAGACGTCAGTGAGTTCGGTTGAGTTCGGCTTTACGCTAGGTTGTCTGGGTCTACGCGCCTGGGGGTGTAATGTATAAAGATGGCGTCATATCCAAGTCACTCATCAAGAACAGGAAGAAATCAATAAACGTCGAAAACTCGGAAATCCGAAGAACATTGACGCGGGATATACCGCCACCCTCCGTACCACGCCAGCACCAGTCTACTACCTTTCTTCATACGTGCGGGATATTTTCGAACCAAGGCCGAGTGATGGAGCAATCGACATCAAAGCCTGCAATGGAACACGTGCTTCCACGCACTTTGACAATAATAGCCCATGTGCACATGTCGATAACGATAGATAGATAGATAGATAGATAGATAGATAGATAGATATGACCTGAATCAGATAGATAGATAGATAGATAGATAGATAGATAGATAGATAGATAGATAGAACAGAATCAGATAGATAGATAGATAGATAGATAGATAGATAGATAGATATGAACGGAATCAAATAGATAGATAGATAGATAGATAGATAGATAGATAGATAGATAGATAGATAGATAGATAGATATGAACGGAATCAAATAGATAGATAGATAGATAGATAGATAGATAGATAGATAGATAGATAGATAGATAGATAGATATGATATGAACGGAATCAAATAGATAGATAGATAGATAGATAGATAGATAGATAGATAGATAGATAGATAGATATGAACGGAATCAAATAGATAGATAGATAGATAGATAGATAGATAGATAGATAGATAGATATGAACGGAATCAGATAGATAGATAGATAGATAGATAGATAGATAGATAGATAGATAGATAGATAGATAGATATGAACAGAATCAGATAGATAGATAGATAGATAGATAGATAGATAGATAGATATGAACGGAATCAAATAGATAGATAGATAGATAGATATGAACGGAGATAGATAGATAGATAGATAGATAGATAGATAGATAGATAGATAGATATGAACGGAATCAGATTGACAGATAGATATATATGCCAACAGATTGACATAGACACATTCGCTTTTCTTCCAGTACACACGCTCTGCCCTCTTTTTATCAGTGAAGTTTTATTCTTGGTTCTCTGGTTATAACTTAGTTTACGATCCTTTCTAAAGTCTCTTCGTTTTGCTCGTTTGCTCCCGCTCCGTCTATTATTGCCATCCTTGGGTTAATTGATTAAAAAAAAAAAAAAAAAAAACAGACATATATGAACGAATTAAGATAGATAAACAGGTAGAGAGAGATGAACAAATTACACACACACACACAAACACTTTACACCCACACACACACACACACATTTCAGTACTTTTGGCCAAGACTATGTGTCCCTTTGTTTTTTCGCTTAGCATTTATTTTGCTCTAGGCAAGGATATAAAAGCCACGAGTAAGTAAGCGTTCCACGAGACAGAAGATGACGATTGACATTGCATATACATTTCTGAAAACCCTAGTTGACAAGTTAAATACAAAATCAGAAAAGAGTTCTCTAGCCGAGAAATGCCTGAGATAGATAGATAGATAGATAGATAGATAGATAGATAGATAGATAGATAGATAGATAGATAATGAGCAGACTGAAATAGATAGAAAAATAGATAGATAGATAGATAGATAGATAGATAGATTGATAGATAGATAGATAGATACATAATGAGCAGACTGAAATAGATAGATAGATAGATAGATAGATAGATAGATAGATAGATAGATAATGAGCAGACTGAAATAGATAGATAGATAGATAGATAGATAGATAGATAGATAGATAATGAGCAGACTGAAATAGATAGATAGATAGATAGATAGATAGATAGATAGATAGATAGATAGATAGATAGATAGATAGATAGATAGATAGATGATATGAACGGAATCCGATAGATACGTAGATAAATATGAACTGAAAATTTGAGGTTGGCAAATGCACAGGTCATATTGTTATTTAAGACTTCACTAACCAATGCCTAAGAGGCTATTCCACGTTTCTCGGGCAACTGAGATGAACGTGTTGCGTTCTGTGTCGTCTCTGGATGAACGGAAAAGAGTAATTTATTTTTGGCATCGGCTTAATTAAACGTGACAGCTTGGATTCTAAGAGACAGTACAAGGAATGTCACCACAGAAACACCATGTCACACATCGGCTTATCGTCAATTCGCGAACCTTGGTGTGGGAGGCATAGCGACGCTTCAAAATTCCTGGAACCCTCCACGTGCTGTTCTGGACTTATATACAAATCCCAGATAAATGATATCCATCACTGTTAGAATGACCCAACACCACGAGGCACTGCGGCCAATCGTTAACCATTCTGGCCCTGGCCTCCGCGTTATGTAAATTACGCAATTTAATGATTCAGTAAGTTTGTTGTGACTTTAAAATACACTTGTTATTTCCCTATGATGTTGTTAAACACATGAGCTTAAGAACTTTAACAACATATTGTGAGCAACAAAATTCTAGAAACAACGACAACAAAAAAAACACTGGTCCTGGTTCTCTATAAAATTCTGTAACACATGGGTTTGCACTAGTTCTAGACAACTCTTCACATTTTTAATTAGCATTTCTATATGTGACGTGTCCCTTCAGGACGTCGCCGATAATTGTTCTTCACAATTTCCGGTCCTTTGTAGCAATTAACGGTGTTTATCTTTTTGCTATCTCTCCTAATCCTTCTTCTGCCACCCATTTATGCTCATCAAATAAGTTATTCTCAACTTTCCTCTTTCTTCAGCACGCTCTGTGAGTATTAAAATTTCTAAGTCGTCTTTTCTCAGGTGTCCAAGAAATTTCAATTGTCTTTGATGCTAAAATAAAAATGTTCTTTTTTGTTTTACATTTTGTCTGAAACATCCAATTGCTCACATTTCACAAATATCACAATTCACAAATATGCTCACATTTCACATTACAATATTTGTGAAATGCTCACATTTCACAAATATCACAATTCACAAATATGCTCACATTTCACATCACAATATTTGTGAAATGCTCACATTTCACAAATATCACAATTCACAAATATGCTCACATTTCACATCACAATATTTGTGAAATGCTCACATTTCACAAATATCAATTCACAAATGTCACATCAGTGATATTCTCAGTATACTTCAGCAGAACCACATTTCTGCTGCCTTAAGTCTCTTCTTCGTCTGTGAGCAAATTGTCCAGCATTCACTGCCATTTTTCTTTATTTTTAACGAGATTTTACTGTTGCTTAAAACCTTGCGTAAATACTTTAAGTTATCTTTCGATATTCCAATCTCTTTTCGGAGATTTAGTTCGTTAGTTTAGTCCCATACGTGATACATGTTTTGGCGATCATGTCTCTTTCCATTCATGACTGACGACTGAGGCAAATTTTCCCGCTGCAGGTTGTCGTTTCCTTCTGCGGTAGACTGCTTCTCAAACATGTATGTATGACCCAATCTGTCCGGCTATTCAACCCACAGTTCGGCGAAGAGATGAATTTATACCTTTCCCAAGGGTATTTTGCGTAAATAAATGTAACAAACCTAACTAGATTTCGAACTTCAGTATTTGTAGAAAAGGCAGAGGAAAGCCACATCCCATCGGTGAGACAGTGACTGAAGGCTAATTACGTTATAGATCGGGTATTTGTGCGTAAATGTATGTAACAAACCCGACTGGAGTTTGAACTTCGGAGATTACGTATGAAACAATTTATTATTGCAAGAAATTATGCTTGAGCATATTTTGTTTTGGCTTCCGTAGCGGGATCATTTCATACACCAAACTGAAACATTTTAAGGTTTCTAAATATATATATCTTTTTTTTAAATTTAAGAAATTCCTTTTTTTAAATTTTAAATGCTTTTTCTTTTATTTTTATTTTTTGAAATCTAGATAGTAATCAATTTACAATTAATTTGCATAGCAATCTGCACAATTTATAAAATATTTTTTTAAAGATATTCGTGATCTGGAATGGTTAAACTTTTTTCTTTTTAATAAGTTTTAATCATTTCACTCCAAATAATGCAGGACTGCCATTGGTGCGCAGCGTTACAGAAAGAGAGAGAAAAAAGAGGCACAAGGGATGCCGAAGAAAGGGTGGAATTTAGGCATGTCTTTGGGATTTAGGAAGGTAGAAGATGGCAATTGACGCTGAATTTAAATTTTTGGAGATTTTTCAGAAGCAAGTATACGGACGGGAGTTCCACAGATGGGATGTGCGAGAAAAGAAACTGATAAAGTAAAAGTGACGGTTACATCTGACTATTTGTACGCTAAAAGAGTGGGACCTTAAGGCCAATCTGGTAGTATGATTAAATGCATATCATCGGAGCAGAATGGAATCACCCAGGCTGTTATAAATGCCACCTACTAATTTGCTAGGATAATTCGCTGTCAGACTCAACTAAAACTACAGTCGAGTACTGTCTGCTGTGATTTACTAATTCTACAGAGATGCGTAGAAAGCACACCCAACCAGATATGGCAACTGCATTCAATGCACGAACGAATGGTATATTTATAAATGTGCAAGTTGGATTCTGACGAAAAAAAACTTTCAGGCCCGACACAATGACCCAACCTTTCTAGCGGTAGATGCATTGATAGATCCACTTGAGGTCAGTTGAGAGATTGAGGCTGAGGAGGCGCAGTGTTTTGCTTTCTAGGCGACTAGCATCATCCATACTAATAAGAAAAAGAATGAAAAAAAAAATGCGGATCGCACTACCTATTGCACACACCCTCTAGCTTGAAGTATACACGAGTTCTACAAAGAACAATTAACAATCTCGTTCTAATTGTGAGTTATTATCTGTAAGCAAGGGAGAATATTATGGTTACCTGGTTCAAACGAGAATGACAGAGGCATGTCTTGGAGAAAACAATTAAAAAGAACTACATTTTTTTTCATTTGTTCTCATTTTTGTTTTGTTTTTTTAAACAAAACTTTCTTTTGTCAAAGATAAAAAAAATATAGAGAACGTGATGACGAAAGAGAAAAAAAAACTGTACCATCATAGACAATCGCTCCTACCCCCCATTAGTATGGATCAGGCTAGCCTCCCTGAGAATAAAGTACTACGCCTCCTTGGCTTAACACTCTCAGCGCACCTCAAGTGGAATGACTCTATCGAATCCATAGCTTAATCCCCTGCCAAGAAGGTTGGTTCACTGTGTAGGGCCAGGAGGTTTTTCCCGTCTGAATCCATCCTGCACATATATAAATCTACTATCTGCCCGTGCATTGAATACTGTTGCCACATCTGGTCGGGTGCCCCTGCAATTCACCTCGGGGTTCTTGACAAAATCCAACGGAGAATCTGTAATGTGATCGATCCCGACTTGGCGGTTCAGATACAGTCACTTTCTCGCCAGCGTAATGTGGCTTCCCTATGTCTCTTCTACAAATAATTTCACGGCTTCTGCTCCAATGAACTTAGCTCATTGGCACCCCTATGTATGAATTTACTCGAGCTACTAGACTAGCAACTAGGTCCCACCCTTTTACAGTGAAACCGATAAAATGCAACCGCAATTTCTACTCTAACTTTTTTTCTCGCACTTTCCACCTGTGGAATTCCCTTCCATATACTTGCTTCCCCGACAGCTACAATCTCCAGGAATTTAAATGTAAGGTCAATAGACATCTCCTATCTCACTAACTCGCATCCTTTCTCTCAAGCTATTTTTTCTCTGTTCACTCTACCCCCATCACACCGGTATTCTCATCCGTCTATTACCCCCTCCTGACATTCCCTTTAACTTACCCATCTTTCTTATCATTTTCCCCCTATGTAACCCCCCTGCGCAACAGTAGCAGTAAAACTGCTTTGCTTGAGGTGAAATGATTAATAAAAAATATATTAAAATAGACTGTGTATGAAGAGATTATATTTATGAAAATAAAATCGAAAAAAAAAATAAATAAACATAGGTAGACGGTACGTATAAGTGTTTAGAATAAAGAAGAAAAAAAAAACGAAAATGGAAGAACAAATAAAAGAAAACCATACAAGTGAACTCAAACTATGGCGTGTATCTTTTCATTTAATTGTTTCTGTTAGTATTAACAAGGGTAAAATAACAAAACGAACGCCTCGAGTAGAAATGCCTGACAGGCTGTTATACGTTGTTCTGAAATGCGAAGGTGAATTGGCATGGCGAAGGACGCATTCCAGAAGCTGAGTAGAGTATAAAGAGACAGGAAAATTTCATTAGAAACAAAGAGGAGAGTACTGGATGGATATGTGATGTCATTTCTTCAATATGGCAGTGAATGCTGGATAATATCATCAAAGGTGAAGGAAAAACTTGAAGCAACTGAAATGTGGTTCTACAGAAGAATACTGGATATAAAGTGGGGGATCAATTCCATATTACAATCAATATATAAACTGACCACTCACTTTGTGGTCATAGCAGTTTCTATACATTTATATTCCTGAGATCCAAAAGCACAAGGAAGCATTCCAGAAGTTAAATAAAGTATTAAGAAACAGGACAATTTCACTAGAAACAAAGAAGAGAGTACTGGATGGATATGTGATGTCAGTTCTTCAATATGACAGTGAATGCTGGATAATATCATCAAAGGTGAAGGAAAAACTTGAAGCAACTGAAATGTGGTTCTACAGAAGGATGCTGCGGATATCGAGCATGTGAGTAATGATGAGGTTTTGAAAAAGGATAGAAACGAAAAGGAAATTAATACTGAGCTTCAGGAAGAGACAGCTGAAATTTCTGGGACATGCAACGAGGAAGGAAGGCTTGGAGAACCTGATACTAACAAGTCAGATAGAGGGAAGGAGAGACAGGGGAAAACAGCGTGTAACGTATTTGACTGGCATGTGCGGATGGATGGCGGAGCGGGGGTTGTGTGGTGTAACAGGGGAAAGTGTGCTGAAAGCCACCAGGGATAGGGAGATGTGAACAGTCATGATCGCCTACCTCCTGAAGGGACGAGGCATGGATGAAGAATGTTCACCCAATACAAAAACCAACAGTCACTTAATTTAGACGTTTACCTTGTTTTATAAGCGAAAGAAGTAGAAACATGGAAAGTTCGTGGTTTTTTCTTCTTCTTCTTCTTCTTCTTCTTCTTCTTCTTCTTCTTCTTCTTCTTCTTCTTCTTCTTCCTCCTCCTCCTCCTCCTTCGTCTTCCTCTTCTTCCTCCTCCTTCTCCTTCTTCTTCCTCCTCCTCCTCCTTCTTCTTCTTCTTCTTCTTCCTCCTCCTCCTCCTCCTTCTTCTTCCTCCTCCTCCTCCTCCTCCTTCTTCTTCTTCTTGTACCGTGTCCTTTCAAGACGTAGGTGATCATGGATTTCCATTATCTCTTGTCTCTCTTAAAATCTTTCTCCTTGGTCTTTCTCCCAGACTCCTCTCCGCCATCTATCTGCTCAAGCCCTTCAAGTCTCGCACAGCTTCCCCTGTCTCCTTCCCTCTATCCATCCCGGGAGCATCAGGTTCGCCAAGCCTTCCTTCCTCATTCAGTTGAGTACCATACGTGATACACGCTGTAGGCAATCATGTCTATTTAATTCGAAATCGACTCTCCGATTTCTCGTTCCCAGCCGATATCCACTGCCCCACAACGACACATTTAATTATATATATATATAAGGATCCATTATGTTCCCCTTTTTTAAAAAGAAATCTTTTCCGTTTCTCACGTATTTCGCCCATGGTATCTGCGTTGTAGTGCAAAGGATATCGACTAGGAACGACAAATCTGTGGAGCCAAGTTCGAGTTCAAGTTGAATTACTTGCATTCATTTACGCACAAATATCCTTGGGAAAGGTATTAATCCGCCACTTCCTTCCAGTTATGGGTTAAATAATAGGACAGATTGGGTTCTATAGCCATGGCTGGCAACCAGTCTAACGCAGAAAGCAATGGCAACCTACTGAGGGATAATCTTCTGCGCAGTCAGTCATATTTCTTTTCGAGACATGATCGCCCAGGTTTGGCACTGACTGATCAACATGGTCTTGTACAACCACATTCCTGCTGCCTCATGACACTTCTTCATATGTGAGGAAATTGTACAGCATTCACTGTCATATAGGAGGATTGATTTTACGTAACAGTCGAGCAATGTTTTCTTTGTCTCTACTGAAACTTTCTTGTCTCTTAATGTTTTCTTTCGCTTTTAAAAGACATCTTGCATCTTCGGATGACGTTGTTACATATTCTAGACTTATCACTTACCTGATATTTGAGTTTTTGTATAAGTAGGAATATGCATAAAATATTTTTCCTATAAATATACCCTGCTGAAATTAGGGGGCCTCTTTTATATTCTCAAGTACTAAATATAAATAAATAACAAGTGACAGAGGGTCACATGCAGGCATAACTCACAGTACCTTGCACAGTACCCACAGACAGTAAAACCATTCTCTTAGGGAGCCATAATATAATTTTGTGCATAATATTTGAAATTTAATCTTAAAGATGGGTCTTATCAAGATAGATGTTTGTAGAGGGGCGTATTTCCTAATTACGCCCCTCTACAAACGAAAAAAATAGACGAAATAAATAATTTTAAAAAGGGCGTAACTTTATTCAAATAGATAGATAGATAGATAGATAGATAGATAGATAGATAGATTTACTTACGAACTGATGAAAGAGATACATAGGAACTGAGATAGATAGATAGATAGATAGATAGATAGATAGATAGATAGATAGATAGATAGATAGATAGATAGATAACAGATTTACTTACGAACTGATGAAAGAGATACATAGGAACTGAGATAGATAGATAGATAGATAGATAGATAGATAGATAGATAGATAGATAGATAGATAGATAGATAGATACAGATTTACTTACGAACTGATGAAAGAGATACATAGGAACTGAGATAGATAGATAGATAGATAGATAGATAGATAGATAGATAGATAGATAGATAGATAGATAGATAGATTGTAATATCTGTGTATGTGTAATATATATATTCATATAGATAGGTGTGAGTTTGTAACCATGGGTTTTACGCTCTTTCGATCGTCAGACAATATATATATATATATATATATATATATATATATATATATATATGATGATATTTGTTATATTTCGTTTTCGAAATGTATATGTAAATATACCAATACTTATGAGACAAAGATAGTAACACATACTTCTGTTCCATAATAGTTGATACACTTGGTCTATAACATGTGCTTGAAAATCTATCAATTCTTATGGGACAAAAGTAGTTCACAGACACACATACCCAGCGACACACACATGTCATTTTGTTACTGTTCTTTATGTAACGATTTTGATGATTTTTGTAGTTTAGTCTGGCACAAGGTCACAATTATGAGACATCTAATGAAGGTATAACTTCCTTCATTAGCAATGGTCTGCGAGATAAAGCTTTTAGATGGACTAGCTTAATTTGGCTCAAGGCCACTAATGCAGAGCGTCCAGTTAGCTCAGTGTTTACTTTTATATTATTGTCAGCGATAATACTGTTCTATGGCGACCTAGTGTTCTTACTGTCGGATTTCGATCCATATATTTAAATCATATATATATATATATATATATATATATATATATATATATATTACAAAACGTGAAAGAACTCGTAGATCAAAACCCACTGTTCAAGCTTTTACTTTTATAAAGAGTGTTTCGATACAAAATAGAACTTAATATTTTAATTTTGTTATTAAAATGTTTTAAACCATTGTAATAACAAGATTACAACATATATATATATATATATATATATATATATATATATATAATTTATAAAACAAATTTTGATATACTACAATTTCAATGAGTAATACATATTTCACCGCACAATGATGGCATTGCGGCTCGTCAGACCCAAATGGTACAACAGTTGATCTTCAAAATATCCCCAAATATATCCCTCAAATGTCTATTCTAAATATGGAGATGTGAGCGTCTGTGTAAAAAGAAAAAAAAATTAGAGGTTATTTTGAAGATCAGCTGTTGTACAATTTGAGTCTGACGAGCCGCAATGCCATCATTGTGCGGTGAAATATGTCTTACCCATTGAAATTGTAGTATATCAATTTTTTCCCTAATTTATATTACTCTGTTAGATTAAATAAATCTAAGATTTAAATAAGTCTGTATCGGAATTTACCTGGATAATATACCAAGTGTTCTACGTTATATATATATATATATGATAGCTGGCCACACGGATTGGCTAGACACTATATTGGACGGTTGTACTCGGAAAACCAGAGTAACTGATCATTACAGATTAAAAAAAACAAATTTGTTATTCTTCTGCGTATAACAATTTAATATCATTTCGATATTTCTACTGTTATTGATGCTAAATTTATAAGAAATTCCCTATAAATTTATCTGACATCCACCTGACCTTATTATGTATGACTCTTTCTTTGGTCTTGTATTGTGGCAAGGGCTCTGGCGATAGGGTCAACTCTCTACAGAAAATGCGGCCTCGGTGTAAGCCGAAAAGATCAGGTTACACTGATGCGGCATTTGCTGTAGAGGGTTGACCCTATCGCCAGAGCCCTTGTCACAATACAAGACAAAAAGAAAGAGCCATACATAACTTAATAACGTATTTGATGTTAGATAAATTTATAGGGAATTTCTTTAAATTTATATTTTGTACGATACGTGTACAGAATTATGTCGAAAAACGACGTGCAACAATGCAAGCTGTATATATAAATTTAATGATTTATTTTTTATATATTAAATTGTTTTTCGTTGTTTTTTATCCGACATTATATTTTCGGGAGTACAGGTGTTTAAGTTGACATTTCTGTAATCCTTGAATAGGGGAATTAATATCAACCGGCCCGGAAATGAAGATATTAACTGAAAATATGCCTGCCGCCAAGAATCGAACCTGTATCACCTTCCTGTCAGAAGACTTACTTTTCGTTAGTAAGAAATTCTCGATGTCAAGGACGACTGACATTAAATTCACTATTTAAGTATTATAGAGTTGCCAGCTGAGCGCGATCATTTCGTGTACCCAACCCACTAAAAGTTATGTTTCCAAAAATATAAATAAAAATAATACAGAGTGCGATGAGTAAATTGTCGTCATTTTTATTTTTGTTTCTTGCATATTTTTTTGTTTTTTGTTGTTGTTGTTGTTGTTGTTGTTTTTTGTCAACTGCACACTATAGTGGGGTCAGTTGGACACAGTCAGTGACAAAAAAAAAAGATTCAAACATGCCATAACACTAAAGGATACACACACATACGCACACACGCACACACACACACACACACACACACACACACACATAGTGTGCGATGGGTAAATTTTCGTCATTTTTATTTTTATTTCTTGCATGTGCATTGATGTATAGTGGGGTCAGTTGGGCACCGTCGATCACAAAAAAAAAAAAAAAATTATCTCCATAACGCAATTCACTCGCCCAGTAATTTGGAAACGTCATGCTGTAATGTTTAGCATTTACACCGGATAATCCAATACGAACTTTTCAGAGTGTTTAGGAATTAATCACAAGACAGTACATAGAGTTGGATGAGTCTAATGGCAATTACGAAGGTGTTTGGAGTAATCATTAGTGATGTCGACGTTATGGCTTCATTCGTGTTCGCACAGAGATCCAGACTCAACATGGAGGCCTACATTAAATGCCTTGAGGAGGTAGTGCTTCCTTATGTCAAGAGCCTGGCTGCAGGCAGAACCTATGTCTGGCAACAGGACTCTGTGACATACCACACAATCAAGAGAACCCAGTCATGACTGTCAGACAATTTCTGCAACCACATTCAACCCTTACATCTGGCCACCCAACTCACCCAGACTGCAGCCCCCTTAATTATTAGATACGTGGCGCAGCTGAGTGAGTTATCAACGAAAGACCTGGTAACGCCAAAGATGAAGTGAAGGCAAGGAATATAGCGGGATTCAACTTAAATATGGAGAACCTTCAGAAACATTACAAGAAATACCGAAGCTGTTTGGAGGCCATGACCGAAGCCAATGAC
The DNA here is from genome assembly GCA_037127315.1 of Ascarosepion bandense. NCBI lineage: Eukaryota > Metazoa > Mollusca > Cephalopoda > Sepiida > Sepiidae > Ascarosepion > Ascarosepion bandense. The sequence continues at coordinate 2,535,317 of JBBBDQ010001462.1, read as the reverse complement.
GACTTTACTGAATAGATTTACTCAAAATATTTTCGTGTAATTTTTTAAATCAATCAGTTAAAAGCTATGCGTTATACATGATCGGGCGATCATGTCTCAAAAGATACATGACTGACTGGGCAGAAGATTTTTCCGCAGAAGTTTGCCATTACATTCTGCGGTAGACTGGTTGCCAACCAAGGCTATAGGACCCACTCTGTCCTGTTATTTAACCCATAGCTAGACGGGGAAGAGATGTAATTTATTATTAACTAGTAATTAGTGGGAGATCAGTTTATTACTTCATAACAATATAAAACTGTTCCCCCACTTTGTGCTCAGTAGAAGCCTTAATCATCTTTTCAACTATTACATTCAGTCAGTCAGTTAAGTGCCATACGTGATACACACTTGGGTGATCATGTCTCGAAAGATTCACTTGGCAGAAGATTTTCCCGCAGCAGGTTGTCATTGCTTTCTGCGGTAGACTGGTTGCTAACCAAGGCTATAGCACCCAGTCTGTTCTGTTATTTGACCCATAGTTAGAGGGAATAGTCGGAGTAATACCTTTCACAAGGGTATTTGCGCTAAGTGAATGCAACGAATTCAGCCGTTTCGCTGTATCACAGATCACCAGTGTGGCTAGACATCCACTTGCTTGTAACCGGGATCGAAAGTGGCATCGGTTGGAGGGTCCACCACTAAGCTATCGGCAGACGGCTGCGAGAGGAGTATATTTTAACGTGTTATATATACGCGGTGTATACACGGTATATATATATATATATATATATATATATATATAATTCCCAAGAAAAGCCAATAATGCCACTTATACGCAAATGGCTACTGGGAGTGAAAGAGAATGAATTTAGAAGGAACCGGAAACTCCTAATCCTAAACAGGAAACAAGAGAAAAACGTACTCCTATTCACAAGATGAAGGAGGAGTATCAAACTTGACGATAGAAGAAACTCTCTACACCTATATATATATATATATATATATATATATATATAATAAATATATATGCTTATTTTATACGCATATAATGCCCATCAGTATGCTTCCTCAGTGATGTATATTATGGGTTCATACAGAAGTTTTCAGGCCTCCATGACCTCAAAGTTTCTCTACCATGGGCACAGCTGAGAGCGATCATGTCGCGGCTAGTATTTTGGTATAGTTTCCGCATTTTGCAAGAATTGTAACTATTTCTGCCTTCACAATGGAGATAATTTTATTTATATATAATTCGACTTGTACACGAGCATTTACTCTCAGTAAATATACATACATTAAAATCTTCCCTGCGAACATGGAAGCAGATGTGTGCAACAAAATAATTCGGCAGTAGATATTGAAAACATGTATAAAAAAACTGAATGAAGCAGACCGAAACGTCGTGATAATGACAACAAAGATGAGGATATTAGTCCGGCGGTAAATAATGTAAGTAATGATAACATCTCAAAGATGAGGATATTAGTCCGGCGGTAAATAATGTAAGTAATGATAACTTCTCAAAGATGAGGATATTAGTCCGGCGGTAAATAATGTAAGTAATGATAACATCTCAAAGATGAGGATATTAGTCCGGCGGTAAATAATGTAAGTAATGATAGCTTCTAATCGCAGAAATTTCACAAAAGAAAAATAAAGGACGGTGATCCCAAAATCGGGGAGCCGAGTTCGAATTCTAGCTGAATTCATTGCATTCACTTACGCGCAAATACCCTTGGGAAAGGTATTAATCCGTCTATTCCTTCCAGTTATGGGTTAAACAGATTGGTTTCTATAGCCTTGGTCGGCAACCGATCTACCGCAGAAAGCAATGGCAACCTACTGCGGGATAACTTTCTGCCCAGTCAGTCATGTCTCTTTCAAGACATGATCGCCCAAGCATGTATCACGTATGGCACTTAATTGACTGACACAAAAAAGATTTTTGAGTAAAGAAAATGACAGACCCAGATTGAGCCCGGATGTAATGGAAAAATAGAATTCGTATTTGTTTTTTTAGCCTTTTATATTTGTTTGTTTATTGTTGTTTTCCCCTTTAATATGTCCGGACTATATTGTAACAATGGGAAAACATATCTATATGTATATTCGCTGAGTTGAATTGTCTTCTAAAATCTTCTTCCATTTTTTTTTTTTTTTTGTCTCTTCAGTAAAACGCCAAGATATTACCAGGTACACTACACAATTCGAAAAATCTAGTCGAAGTCACATTTAAATTAAATACTATTACTACTGTAAGATCTTAATATCTCTCTCAGTTTATTTCTCTCTCTCTCTCTCTTTCTCTTTCTCTCTCTCATTTTGTGACACGTTTTCTGTCTCATTGCATCTCTATCCAACTGTCTTTCTATGCATTTTTTTTGCCTTCTTCCTTGCATTTGCCACTAAGTGTGGCTGTTGCAGGAGATCGCAGGCACGCGGTCCTTACTGATGCTTTCTGCAATGCTGGTGGCGTTGAGAGGAACGCCAAGTAGCCTCTCCCTGGCCCCACACATCTTTTTTTTCTCTGCCTCCTCCTCCGTTCGTTGCGGGTTTGATGACGACTATGCCGACAACGATGGCGTCGATAACAACCGCGTTGAGACTTAGATTGCTGTTACTGTAGCGACCGCTTGCTTCGTGTGCTCCACACGTCGTCACCGCCGCTACTCTATGTTCAGGCGAAAGACGTCTACTGATGACGTTAGCTATGACGAAATCATTCGCGTACGACAGTCTATCGGGATTCCTTAAACAAGCGGACCAAAACACACATATACAAGCAATACGCGCGCGCACAGCTTCATTCAAAACAGATCACTTCTCCTGTGCGAT
>JBBBDQ010001462.1:2512500-2522500 GCA_037127315.1 Ascarosepion bandense | reverse complement strand
TATAAGTTGCGCTAACGGCGATGAACAAAGTGCATATTTACTATCAATATAAATATTTGCTCTGTTTTTATAGAGAGTGGCCTGTTCATATATGGTGTTAAAAGTAGTTTTATTGGTCTCTCACTCAATTGCGACTCACACATAACAATAAAAAAATTGTGAGAGCTATGACTAAGTTCTCCTGCTTGTGTGGCATGGGGCAAAGTCCTGTTGCCAGACAGTATTTTTCCGCAGCCACCCTTTTCCCAAGGTACCACTACCCGCAGCCCCGGTTTTGACCCAAGGGAGCACTACTCTCAGCCACCGTTTTGACCCAAGCTAGCACTGCACCCCTCAAGGCGTCCATGTTCAGTCTGAGGCCCTGTCAGGAGGTGAATGGAGGCACAACATTTCCATTACTAGTGATCACTCCAAACACCTTTGCAATCATCATTAGACTTATCCAACTCTTGTCGAATCCTCTGCGCTTTCCTCTGATTGACACCCAAACCAGTTCGTATTGGAACTTCCGCCGGGAATGCCAAGCAATACAGCATGCCGTTTCCAAATTGAATTACGCTATGGTGGTTTTTTCTCACACACAGTGTACATTTCGCGCTAATATACCGTGCAGTCAACAACGATAAAAACAAACAACGCGCATGTGCGAAATAAAGTATATAAGATAGCAACAATTTAGCCTTCGTAGCCTATATATATATATATATATATCGTATGACTATATATATATATATATATATATATATATATATATATATATAGTCATATCACCCCGAGCAAGGCGGTAACGCCACTGAAGTGCAGAGGGCTACTTAAGAGTAAAAAGATTGGAAAAGAGAAAGCCGGAAACCACATCCTAAACAGGGAACAAGGTATGAGCCTCTTCATCTGTTCAATATACGTGGGTGGAGTGTGAACCGACCTTTTTATGATACTATTTTTATAGATACATAAATGTATGTATATATGATCACGTGCACGTAAATGTTTTATATATATATATATATATATATAGAGAGAGAGAGAGAGAGAGACAGACAGACAGACAGACAGACAGACAGAGAGACATAGAGAGACAGAGACAGATAGATATATAGATAGATATATAGACATACATACAGACAGACAGATAGATAGATAGATAGATAGATAGATAGATAGATAATGAAGAAATTGGGATAGATAGATAGATAGATAGATAGATAGATAGATAGATAGATAGATAATGAAGAAATTGGGATAGATAGATAGATAGATAGATAGATAGATAGATAGATAGATAGATAGATGTGTGTACATGTACATATATATATATATGTCCTTAAAACTACAGATGCAAATGAAACGGTTCATTATAATCAAAAGTAATTGTATTACACGGTTATTCTTATCAAATTTACTGTCCGAAGCATTTCATTTAAAAATGAACGATAAAAATAATCATATTAATGTTTCCTCATGTTTAACAATGGCTGTATATCATATCAATGTTTATTTACTCTGCTTAATGCTATTAGTAGGTCAATTTTTCCGAAGATACTATCTCCCAAAACAATCTCACTAACACTCGCCACTCTTTCTTTCTCTTTCTTTATATATATAAAAAGAGAGAGAGTGAAAGAAAGAGAGAGAGAGGCATGGATGTAAAAAAAGTGTATATATATACATGTGTCTGTGTGTGTGTGTGTGTGTGTAAATACGTAAGTACACACAGATTTATAAAATTTATCTAGTGTTAACAGAACAATGCTCAATGTAATATTCAGTCAGTTAAGTACCATACGTGATACACGTTTGGGTGATCATGTCTTGAAAGAGACATAAATGACTGGGCAGAAGATTATCCCGCAGTAGGTTGCCATTGCTTTCTGCGGTAGACTGGTTGCCGACCAAGGCTATAGAACCCAATCTGTCCTGTTATTTAACCCATAACTGGAAGGAAGATACGGATTAATACTTTTCCTAAGAGTATTTGTGCGTGAGTGAATGCAATGAATTCAACCGAAATTCGAACTCGGCTCCCCGATTTGTCATTCCGAGTCGACATCCGCTGTACCACAACATCCTACGCCACGACGCACATGTAATATTACAGTGTTATAAACTATGTATTAATAAATATACATATTATCCTATTTAAGCACGACTCTAACTTTCATGCATTACACAATCATCAGGTACGTATTGTAAACTGACCGTACGTAAGATATATATATATATATATATATATATATATATATATATATAAATTTATCTTTGAACACGTTTCGAAAAACCCACCGAGCATAATCGCGGAGGGGAAAAAATGGAAACAAAAAAAGAAACGAACTAAGCACTTGAACATCAGTCAAAGTACTAATCGAAAGAAAAAAAACCTGAGACACAGGAACATAACACGTAAAGCGCTCAATATTCTAGTAGAGCAAATAAATGAGTAAGTAGCTAACCTAGAGCCAACGGACCTACCAAGGTTTCACCAAATGGATCGTCAGGACAATTTACATACATATAACGAGATAGATAGATAGATAGATAGATAGATAGATAGATAGATAGATAGATAGATATGAACAGACTGAGATAGATAGATAGATAGATAGATAGATAGATAGATAGATAGATATGAACAGACTGAGATAGATAGATAGATAGATAGATAGATAGATAGATAGATAGAAACAAAGACTGAGATAGATAGATAGATAGATAAACACGATCAGATAGATAGATAGATAGAAACAAAGACTGAGATAGATAGATAGATAGATAGATAGATAGATAGATAGAAAGACTGAGATAGATGGTCAGAGAGAGAGAGAGAGAGAGAGAGAGAGAGAGAGAGAGAGAGAACACGAGCAAATTTATATATATATATATATAGGTACCTTTACCCAATTACCAAAAAATAACCAGCATAGCATGATGTTAAAATGGTTCAAATTTCATTAAAGAAAAGTTTTATCATCAAAATATTTATACGATTATTAAGAGGAAAAATCAATTTTGTTGTCATTATTTTTTAAAATCATGGTAAGACATTAGTGCCAATAGTGTCATCATCTAGCAAATATTTTAATATTTTGTGAGTGGTATTTATGGGAGGTATTTCTGCCTATATATATATATATATATATATATATATATATATATATATATATATAAAACTGTAAATTTATCTTTGAACACCTCTCGAAAAACCCACCAAGTATAAAGGCAGAGGGGAAAAAATGGAAACAAAAAAAGGAACAAACTAAGCACTTGAACATTAGTCAAAGTACAAGTCGAAAGAAAAAAAACCTGAGACGAGGAACATAACACGTAAAGCGCTCAATACTCTAGTAGAACAAATAAATGAGTAAGTAGCTAATCTAGAGCTAACGGACCTACCAAATGGATCGTCAGGGCAAATTGGCTGCAATTTGCCCTGAGGATCCATTTCGTGAAACTTTGGTAGGTCTGTTGGCTCTAGGTTAGCTACTTATATATATATATATAGCGCCCTACCTTTCAAGCATTTTTTTTCTTTTTTTTTGAATATGCCAGACAATGGAAAATTGATGAATTGGTAAAATTTTCTAATATTCACACTTTTTTCGTTTGGTGGTAGTGTAAAAATTGTCCGTAGATTTTATTTATCTTTCGGTCACTTCTTTAGCTTATTTTGAAAAGTTTTATTGTTAAGCTGTTTGTTTAGTTGTTTAGTTGTTTTTTGTTTGTTATTTTCATATATTTTTTAATATCTAGTCACGTGATGCCTATACAGTAGTAATATATATATATATATATATATATATATATATATATAGTTATTTAGTTAGTTTTTATTTATAGTTAAATTAGACCAATATACAGTTGCATTAAAAAGTGTTCAATACAATTATATTGTAGAACATATTTAGTATCTACAATATAATAGTATTTAGATGGAATAGCCATAAGTCCACATTAAAACTAGAAAACCTAAAAAATTGTGCAAAACTGGATAGCCACGTGTGGAAATTAAAATTAAAGTATAGAAAAGACCCCGATATAACTTGGAGCATAGTAAAAACAGCCAAACCTTACAACGGTGGTGAAAATATGCAGATTATGTCAAAAGAAAAAAATGGCGATTATGTTGTTCTTAGACAAAAATGAATTACTAAATGAAAGAACAGAAATTATGTCCATGTGTAACCATGCCAATAGATGTCTACAAAAATGGATAAAAGTGTTCTAAGACCCTTAAATAACTTCTCCTAATTTTGAAAATTGCGCGTTCATAAAAGATCCCTGTTACGAGAGCGTTTGAAAAACGGTAAAATCAGTTATTGCAGATCAACTGAAGACACCGAAAGGTAGAAACACGTTTCCACACGGATCACCCATAGCTCAGAGGTAGAATCGCCTACTGACGCCAATTCGGTCGGGTTTCTAATCCTGGGTTAAAAAGCAATCGGATGTCTAAGCCGTACTGATGAGCTGTGATGCAGCAAAATAGATGCGGGTGACTATATATATTAGTATTATAACATACTGCGACTTAATAGCTGTAAATTTTCGGTGTTTAATATACCATTATCATCTTTTGCATTAAACATCCAAACTTTATAACTATTGAGTTGTAGTTTCTGTCATTGTAATAATAATAATAATAATAATAATAATTATTATTATTATTATTATTATATATCTGTGCTCTAATTTCGTATTAAGCACTTTTTAAAAGTAAATATCTAACTGTGAAATGTACTTTCATTAGTATTAATCAATTTTAGACCCACCAGAATGACAGGGTGTAATTGATTTTTATTTTTTACTCAGATTAGGTCATTTGAAGGCCGTGCAGTAATATGAATCTATTTTCGAGTTGTAGGATGAAATTTGTTTGGCCTTGTTTGTCATCCCTGATTGCACCAGATTTTTATCACGCCAAGACACTATTGTGTCGACTGTCGATTAGTTGTCCTACGGCCATTGTCTTCGATGGACGTTACTTCACAGAAGCGGACGAAAATTTTCGTGTCCATCCTCACCAAAACCTCGCCATTGCTCACATGTTCCGTCTATGGCAGGGGTCGGCAACTCATTCGACCCCGCAGGCCGGATTGTGTTATAATGATGGGTCGCGGGCCGGACGAAAGCCATTAATGAAAAATTAAGGAAAATTACATACACAGACTCCTGGCAACCTAAATATTTAAAACCGTAATGAAAATAAACATTGAGAAATCAGAAAAACAAAATATAACTTAAAATTAAAAAACACCTGACGGGGAAAAAGATTTAAAGTCACCTTGTCCCTGGGATTTCATCCCCGCGACGTGAGAATGGCCGTGGAGTCCTGGCAATTTTTTGTATTGGCCGTTGAGAGGCGAGTAATTAACTCGGCCTTCGGGCTATGATCAGAGTGTAGTAATAGTTTACGCTTCGTCTTAAAGTAAAGAAAGTTTTCACAGGGACTCCACCTCAATCATTGCATTAAAGAGAAGCGAAATTGATGCCAGCGAAAAGTGAAAAAAAAAAATCTAAAAGAATAAAAGAAGAAAAAGAAGGAAGATTTTCGTAAAAAGTAGAGAAGAATTAAACAAACCGAAGAAGAGAGACAAGGATGCGAAAAGGGACAAGAACAGAAGACAAAAAAAAAAACTGTCAAATGTGTCATGGTGGAATCACCCATTCAACAGATTGAACTCTTCCATCTACTACGTATACTTCCCCTCACAGGAGGAAGAGCAAATCAGCAGAAGAGCAGCGATAGGCAGAGACACAGTGTGATAGCCAAGACTGCTGCCGTACTACCATTGCGAGTCCCAGTTCTAGTATTATTACCTAACCCGTATTTATCGTTCTACTAACAGAGTTCGAAGTATTTGTATTTTGCTGTGTTTATATATATATATATATATATATATATATATATATATATATATATATATATATATATATACAACAACAACCAAAATAGGAAATAACGATATATCGTTATTTCCTATTTTGGTTGTTGTTGTATTTTTTCTTGCTGGACTCCTACCCGCGTCCACGACAAAATGGAATACGCATAAAACTAGAATCTCACTGCTCAATAATTTTGACCTTGTGCCACGTCCAAGCTACGCTTAAAAAACTGAAATTAAAAAAAAAACAAAAAACAAAGAAGCGCCTGTATTCGAAATCCAGCTAAAAGAAACCGTAAGAAAAAGATGTCGAAGTTTTGTAAGGAATGAGAAGGAAAAAGAAGAGAAAATTTATTGGTAAAAACCTCAAAAATTGATAAAAACACACATCGTGACAAGAATAAGTTGAAAGAGAAAACAATAACGTGTCCGATTGGAAACTATACAATGGCCTGTACAAGACTTACTCGTGTGGTCAGCTGACTGACAACTGCGTTGGTGAGAGAAGAGTAAGTGCCTTATTCTGTCAGTCAACTGATTATATAATCGGTGGCCATACCGCAGGAAAACAGATGACAGCGACACACGCGTGAGAAAATAAGAATTTTCTGTTCAAACAAAGCACGATTTATCTTTTCTTCTTCATCGAGCCAATTGAATTTTCAAAGAAAAATTTCTAATTTCTTACGCCTTAACGTTTTTTCTTCTATTTACCTTCTCCTTTTGTGGGTAATCATGGCTCACCACAACTTCCTACGATTGTCAACTCTCAGCAAAGATTGCACTTTTGTCATCCATCCCAATTGCTGCACTGCCGTCTATTTATGAAACTTTCACTAGAAACAAAGAAAAGAGTGCTAGATTGCTATGTGATGTCAGTTCTTCAATGCTGGACAATATCATCGAAGATGATGGAACAATTTGAAGCAACTGAAATGTGGTTCTACAGAAGGATACTGCCGATATCATGGATCGAGCATGTGAGCAATGATGAGGTGTTGGAAAGAATAGAAACGAAAAGGAAATTAATACTGAGCATCAAGAAGAGACAGTTAAAGTTCCTGGGACAAGCAACGAGGAAGAAGGGCTTGGAGAACCTGATATTAACAGGCCAGATAGAAGGAAAAAGAGACAGAGGAAAGCAGCGAGATATTACAGGAGAAAGCGTGCTAAGAGCCACCGGGGATAGGGAGACGTGGAAGGCTATGATCGCCTACGTCCTGAAAGGACAAGGCACATAGAAGAAGAAGTCAGGTAGCTCGGAGATGCGTTGTGGTGTAATTGCTATCAGCGTTAGAAAGAGAAATCGGAGAATGGCTTGAGCAGGTGGATGGTGGAGCTGGTTTGGGAGTGATGTCAAGAAGAAAAGTTTTAAGAGCGACAAGGAATAGGGGTAAGTGGAAGTCCATGATCGCCTACGCCCCGAAAGAACACGGCGTATAAAGCAAAAGATGAATTTAGAGAGGCGGTGCAAAGTTGTACCCCCAGACATCCCAGTTGTCATGGGGGTGACAGTTTCTATTTCCCTATGTCTCTAATTCTGTAAATCCATGAGTGCATTTATTCGTATTTTTTCTGAGTGAGTGCTTGTCTATTAGACTCATCCAACTCTTTCCGATTCCCCTGCACTGTTCTCTGATTAACTCCTAAACACTCTGAAAAGTTCGTATTGGATCATCCGGTGTGAATGCTTTGTTACATTGTGACAGACGGTGCCCAACTGACCCCACTATAGTGTGTAGTTGACAAAAAAAAAACAACAAAAAAGCAATGCACATGCAAGAAATAAAAATAAAAATGACGACAATTTACCCATAGCACCCTGTATTATGTGACCGACGTAGACCAACTGACCCCACTATGCATCAATGCACATTCAAGAAATAAAAATAAAATGACGACAATTTATCAATCGCACCCTGTATTGTGTGTGTGTGTGTGTGTGTGTGTGTGTGTGTGTGTGTGAACGGCGCATTCACATCTTCGGATGACTGTGCAAGATCGTGACGAACACACAAACACAGGATTGATTAATTGTAATGTTTGTGTTAACAATGGACATCTTAACAGTCAACCGCTCAACACCCTCCCGACAAACCGCCCGCACACGCGCGTACAAACACACACACACACACACATATACACACACACACACACACAATACCTGAAGAAAATCTGTATTCTTACAGATTCAGAGAAACGGGGTGCTGAAAAAAATTCGGCTCGATCAATAAAGATGGTCTGGATCTACGAAGTGTTCCTGTTATTCCGACTATCCACTCCAGACTTATACACACTTGGTACGTCATTTCTCAAATTTCGTTGACCCTTCAAAAAACATATTTGCGGTTTGGCAACTGAAACACTGATTTTGAGAAATGAGATGAAATACGAACATTAGAAATTCTCTCTGTAGAAATTCTCTCTGTAGAAATTCTCCAAGAAATAAATGTGTACGCCCAAACATTGATATATGCATAAAATGTTATACATGTTATACCAACGTTCAAATACGCACACAAAAGCACACACAGTTGAAATGACGAGATGTTTTTTTTTTTTTTAATCATCTCACCCCAAGCAAGGCATTCCACTGCCACTATTGCGCATGGGGCTACATAGGGGAAGGTAAAGAGAAAGAGTGGTTAGACATAGGGAATGTCAGGAGAAAGGTGATAGATGAGTAAGGATAGCGAGGATGAGTGTCGGGCAGATGGGAAGAGTGTTTGATAGAATGGGAGCAGGTTAGTGTGTTAGGAGGTGTCTATTGACCTTACATTTAAACTCCTGGAGATTGTAGCCGTCGGGGAAGCAATCATTTGGAAGAGAATTCCACAGTCGGGAAGTGCGAGGAAAGAAACTGTTGGAATAGAAGTTACGGCTGCATTTTATCGGTTTCACTGTAAAAGGGTGGGATCTAGTTGCTAATCTAGTATCTCGTGCAAATTCGTATTTAGGGGGCACCAGTGATCTAAGTTCATCGGAGCAGAAGCCGTGGAAGTATTTATAGAAGAGACACAGGGAAGCCACGTCGCTCCGGTGAGAGAGTGACTGCAGGCGGTCTGCCAAGTCGGTATCTATCACATTACAGACCCTCCTCTGAACCTTATCGAGAAGCCCGAGGAGAACAGCAGGGGCACCCGACCAGATATGGCAACAGTATTCAATGCACGGGCGGATGGTAGATTTGTAAATGTGCAGGATAGATTTAGACGGAAAAAACTTCCGGGCCCTACACAGAGAAACCGTAAATTCTTTGCTAAAAGGTTATTCTGAAAAAACTTTCGCTTGTGGATCTTTCTTTAGACCTCTAGCTACCAAGTCAACTTTTCTTTCTAGGTAGGACGATAAACTACAACAGGCAGCAAGGTCTGTGATCGGAAGATTAGAGGCTGTGGAAAATAGAAAATTAATTCTACATTATTCGGACTATTGTCCTCATCTTTGTTGCCATTTGTACGACGTTTCGGACGTTGTACGCTCCGGCCTTCTTCAGGTGCTGGGAATTTCGAACTGAACCTTGTTTCTAACGAGATATATAAGAAATATCTACTTCTTCTTCTACGACCATGGCTCTCCACAACCTCTTGCGTGGCTCTTAGCAGTTTCTTTCCTTTTTGTTAAGGTTCCAGACCATAAATGGCTAAATATCATTACTTCTGAATTAAATATATCCGGCAGGAATCGAACCTGCACAATCCCAATGCCGGGGACATACCGTCCTAAGATCAGATGTGTCTTTACCAAACGACCCACGAAAGATTTCATTGTAAACAAAATTCAATCTAACCTTTATATAGTCATTCTCCAGATTTCTATCGAAAGATTAACATCTACTCAGATTTTATCGAAATGTAAACAAACTCAACCGAAGACAACATTACGAAATTATTGCCCTTAAGGGCACATGGCCCAGTGGATATAGACGTTGGTTAGTTCCTGACTTGACCCTTACAGTTGTGAGTTCAATACGAGGCTACAGCAGTGGTGATCAAGTAACTTAACGGGTTAGAGGGAGATAACTCATGACTTCTAATCGAGGCATTTCGAACCGAACCCTTTATTACGATAACTGGGGTATATCATTCTCATTTCTTCTGTGAAACATCATTTTGTAGTCATGA
>JBBBDQ010001462.1:2490000-2507500 GCA_037127315.1 Ascarosepion bandense | reverse complement strand
TATTTACATTAAAACTAGCAGTATAGACAGGCGTTGCTCGGGTGTAATGAAAGCTTTACAACTAACCCATGGTCCTGGAGCTCAGACTCTTTGGACGTTGGCATGAAGGACTAAAAAGCAATAGTTGTTTTCAGTTAAAGCGAAACCATAGACTGAAAGAAAAATGAATGTATATAAATCAAATTTTGATTTCCTGGTATCGATATCAAATAAGTTTTTTCGTCGTAAACTGAATTTTGAATGCTAAATAAGGCCTCTGAGTAAATGGTATCATGGCTGAGACTAAGAACTACAATTATACCTACTTAGCGCCCAACCAGAAGTAAAAGCTAAAATAAAAGGGCTGAAAAACTGATTTTGATCAGACCCGGTATATATTATCGATTTTCTGCAGTATTTTAAGAACTGCAACCTTGAAACTTCTGAATATCGTTTCTTATGTCTTTGTCTATGAGTATATCAAATTTGATTAAAATCGGACCACTCCTTTTATAAACCGATTTTTTCGATTATTGATTTTCGATATTTATCAGAGGTACCTCGACACAAAACCTAGCTAAGAACACTCGCAGATGCTTATAGTACAACTGTGTAAATTTTCAAGAAAATCAGTTCAGCTGTTTCGGAGTCTGTAAGTAAGGGACACACACACACATACACATACATACACACATACACACACAGAGACAAAGTTCCATTTATAAATAAGTTTAGATGACGAAATGTACATTTTTAAAGAATGTAAAACAATGCATATTATCAGTAGTTAAAGGCATACAACTGCATCCAAAATATATTTAGTTGAAGCCATAAAATGTGATAAGATTATTTAGATTACGGGATTAAATAACTCATAGAGTTTGTTTATATTTCTGAGATCAGGTAGTCTTTACATTATTTACATTTTTCGGACTGTTTTCCTCATCTTTATTATCATGTTTATGACGTTTCGGCCTTTATACGCTCCGGCCTTTTTCAGGGGTTATATGTCTACAAGAAGTGGCATCGCATATGAAATAAGAATGATATACCGCTGTGATCGAAATAAAAGATTCAATTCGAAATTCATTCGCAGACAGATCTGTTTCGCAGCTCCTCAATACGGTTAGACATACGATTGCTTCTAGCCAGGATTGAAACCCGACCGAATTGACATCAGTCGGCAATTCTACCTCTGAGTTATGGGCGCTCGGTATAGGAAGGCAGACTTGCAAAACAACTATATGCGAGTGACTATATATATATATATATAGTCACGCGCATACTATTCTGTCACAATATATATATATATATTGTGACTATTGCGCTTAAAGTTCATATTTTCTTGATTTCAGACGAAAAGTTTAAAATTTTCAATAGGTTTCAGTAAAATTGTTATATTCTAAAGTGGCTTACAGCCATATCACGTTGAATACACCGGTTCTCGCCCGATCACCGAAGTTAAGCAACGTTGAGCCTGGTCAGTACTTGGGTAACCGCTTAGGAATACCAAGTTCTGTAAGCGTTTAGTGACGGATGTGCGTTGTGGTGCAGTGAATATCGGCTCGGAAAGAGAAATCGGTGAGCCGAGTTCGAATTCCAGTTGAATACCCTGCATTCACTTAAGCACTGGTACCCTTGGGAAAGCTATTAATCCGTCCCTTCCCTCCAGTTATGGGTTAAATAACAAGTGTAGGACTTGGGGACTCGGCCCTTAAAAACAATTTCCAATGAATGTTGATACTCGAAAATAAAAAGTATTACTAGACACAAAACTTATATAAAAACAACAATGAATTGTTGAAAGAAAAACGTATTACCAGCAATAAATAAATAAAATTTAGTTGGCAATAAATGACCCGCCGAGATTGATCTATCTAAACTTATTTATAAATGGAACTTTGTCTGTGTGTTCGTTACCTATAGACTCCGAAACGGCTGAACTGATTTTCTTGAAAATTTACACAGTTGTACTATAAGCGTCTGCAAGTGTTCTTAGCTAAGTTTTGTGTCGAGGTACCCCCGATAAATATCGAAAATCGATAATCGAAAAAATCGGGTTATAGAAAGAGTGGTCCGATTTCAATCAAATTTGATACACTCATAGACAAAGACATAAGAAACGATATTCAGAAGTTTCACGGTTGCAGTTCTTACAATAGTGCAGAAAATTGATAATATATATATAAAAGGCAAGATGTTTGTGTGTGTGTCTGTTTATCTGTCTGTATGTCCTTTATACAAATCCACAATTTTTATCCGAGTCTCACCAAACTTCACACAAATATTCTTTAGGCTGAGTCTGAGCTCCAGGACCATGGATTAGTTTTAAAGCTTTCATTACACCCGAGTAACGCCGGGCTATACTGCTAATTGTATGATAAGTTGAGTTGTATTGTTCCGTTATGAGCTGTCTTGTCTGTCCAAATGCTGTAATTTTTCAATCAGTGAGTTAATTGCCAAACATGATACACACTTGAGCGATCATGTCTCTTTCGAGGCATGATTGACTAGGCAGAATTTGTTTTCCGCAGTAGAAAACATCAGGAAAAGAAAAGTTTCTGCAGTCGGCTGATTGTCAACCAAGGATATGTAACCCAATCTGTTGTGCTATTCAAACCATAGATGGTGGGAGAAGAGATAGATTAATACCTTTCCCAAGGGTATATGTGCGTCAGAGAATGAAACGAATCCGACTGGAATTCTATCTCGGTTCGCCGATTTCTCATTCTGAGCCGATAACCATACACCACAATGCACATCTTTCAATAAGTCAATCAGTTAAGTACCATACGTAATACACGCTTTGGGCGATCATGTTCGAAAGAGACATGACTGACTGGGTAGAAGATTATCTCGCAGTAGGTTGCCATTGCTTTCTGTGGTAGACTGGTTGCTAGCCAAGGCTATAGAACCAAATCTGTCCTATTATTTAACCCATACCTGGAGGGAAAAGACAAATTAATACTTATCCCAATGGTTTTTGTGCATAAGTGCATGCAAGGAATTCAACTGGAATTCGAACTCGGCACCCCAGTTCTTTCAATACCAACCCCATATTATGTAATATTAAACAGAAGCAGAAGAATCTTATAGACAGATTTGAGGAATCTATATTATTTACATAATTTGGACTCATTTTATTGCCATGTTTACGAAACATAGCTTATAGACGTTGGGTAGTTCCAGTGATCTGACACAAAGAGTTTTGCGTTCACTAACTGGATACAGCACTAATAAACAAATAACTTAGAGAGTTGAGTTAAAGGGAGATAACTACATGGCTATCGGAAGTGGCATAGCACATGGAATGAGAATGATATACCCCAGTAATAGAAATAAAGAGTTTGGTTTGAAACTCCAAGTACTTCAAGAAAGCCGAGGTCTACAACGACCGAAATGTCGCAAATATAGTTATAAAGCTGGCGACATTCATCTCGAACAATGTAAATAATGTAAATACTACCTCATCTCAGAAGTATGGACAAATATTGAGGAATATAGAAGGCTAATGTTTATCTGGATATTATCAGTAATCCTGATTAGCCTCAGTCTGTAATATTGAAATTAACTGGAAAGCTGTATATGCCATGAAATGGTAGGTAATAAACGAAATGTTCAATATTCCATTGTACAACGAAAGTGTAATAAATTGTCTATAGTTAAAGTGACAAATCTCTTCAAAGATAATAATAATAATAATAATAATAATAATAATCCCATCTTCTTTCTTTCTATATTTAATGTGAGACGTGTTTTCGTTTCATGGTAATCGCTCATGCCTTTGTCTCTTTGCGTAGCGACGTCTTGTGTGGAAGATTTCGTTGCGCATGCGTGCGCACATGCGCGTATTTGTATTTTTGCGCGCAGCATCTCCAGTGTGACAACAGTTCTTCAGTCACCATATGGAGAGCAAATCCTCAGAGACATCGTTACCAAGTTTGTAAAATGAACTTTGCCATTTTAGTTAAAACTTTTTTTGCATTTTGATTGAAGAGCCTCAATAAAGTAAGTTTTGAAAATAATTTTTACAGCCCCAACCCACAACAAAAAATAAATAAATAAATAAATAAAGGTGTTTCATTTATACTAATGGAAATTATTTTTCTTGTTTTTTGATGATTTTTTATCACGAAATTTATAAAACGAACTGTTCAAAAATCTTTTTGATAACGTGTGTGTACATCTAGATACGGGCCTCAACAGCGGCCAGCAAAAAGCAAAAATTAAAAAAAATATTAATAGAAAAGAAAAATCTTTAGGCAGCTAGCCTTGGAAATTAGCATTAAAGATTAGGTATTTACTTGGGCTCGAACGCTGAACATTGGTACCGTTGAAAATACGCGATAATATTTATCAGGTTTGCGTATATATCTGCGTGTTGGAAAGATTTTTGATCAAAAGAAATAGAGATAGCGAATGTTTTAGAAATTATTCTGTAAATTAATTAGTCCACAAAAGAACATAGATAATGGTCAGAATATATATATATATATATATATATATATATATATATATATATATATATAGTCATCTGACAGATCTGTTTTGCTGTATCATAGTTAATCAGTTCGGTTAGACATCCGATTGCTTCTAGTCAAGATTGAAACCCGACTGAATTGACATCAATCAGCGATACTACCTCCAAGCTATGGGCATTTGGTATAGGAAGGCGGACTTAAACGTGTTATATATAATGTATAAACATGCTAGTAGCAGAGAGTGTTCAAATTCATTACTGAATGAACGATGCCTATATGCGTATCTACTGTTTTTTCAATGTCTACCATTCCTCCATAGTGCTCAGAATAATCTCTAAAGGGATAGATATATTGGAACAGATTCAGATAGATAGATAGATAGATAGATAGATAGATAGATTGTTGAAAGGTTCTTCTTCCAACCAAAAAGCTATTCTCCATAAATTTCTGGTGGTTAGTCATTTGGTCAGATATTGAGAATTTGCCGAGCCAATAAAGATTTATTGCCCAATCAGCGTATATCTTCATCACGATTCTAACAACATTTAATTTCTGATACAACTAAAAGTCCTTCGACACTAACATAACAAGCACTAACTGAGGATAGTTTATGCACTTTAGATGCAAATGTGTTATTGGAGTTATCAGATTGCTGATTATCTTAAACCAGTCCAAAAATGTCATTGGCTGAAAGATACAACTTCCGGTATAAACATCCGTTGATGCATAATAACAAAGCGCCGACATAGATAGATAGATAGATAGATAGATAGATAGATAGATAGATAGATAGATAGATAATGACGAGATTGCGATAGATAGATAGATAGATAGATAGATAGATAGATAGATAGATAGATATGATAGATAGATAATACCATACTGAGATAGATAGATAGATAGATAGATAGATAGATCGATAGATAGATAGATAGATAGATAGATAGATAGATAGATAGATAATGACGAGATTGCGATAGATAGATAGATAGATAGATAGATAGATAGATAGATAATGAACATACTGAGATAGATAGATAGATAGATAGATAGATAGATAGATAGATAGATAGATAATGACGATTGCGATAGAGATAGATAGATAGATAGATAGATAGATAGATAGATAGATAGATAATGAAGAGATTGCGATAGATAGATAGATAGATAGATAGATAGATAGATAGATAGATAGATAGATAGATAGATGAGAGATTTTTACATATATTGATATGTGTGTGCGTGTGTGTGTGGAAAAATTTCAGAAAAAGTATATCTGTAAAAAAGCAGTATGAATAAAAACAAAAGAAAAACGTATCTGAGCCGCGTTTCATACTCTAAATGAATCATTTACCTCGCTAATATCCCTCAGAAGATGACACGTTCATATATATATATATATATATATATATATATATATATATATATATATATAATCAAGACCTACTAATCAATGTAAACACTAAATCCAATCACCCTGCACATATTGTGCGGGGTATTGCTATTTCTTATAGACTGTCAAATAATTCATCTTGTAAAAATATTTTAGATGATAATAAAAAAGTCTACCAAGATGCCTTAACTAAAAGTGGACACAAAGATAAATTAGTATATACGGACACTAAGAGAAACCAACGAAAAAATAGAGGTAGAAACATTTTATGGTTTAATCCCCCATTTAATTTAGCAGTAAAAACTAAAATCGGTAAAATGTTTTTTTAATCTGTTAGAAGAGAAATTTGGCAAAGATAATAAGTTGCATAAAATATTTAACAAAAATAATGTTAAACTTAGCTACTGTTCCATGCCAAATTTGGAGAAAATAATTACTGGACTTAAAGAGGCTCCTCCCTTGTTCCCTGTTTAGGATGCGGTTTCCGGCTTTCTCTTTCCCAATCTTCTCACTTTGTTTTTTTTCTCAATTGGAGTAGATAGATCTATCTATCGCCCGGTTCACACTCCACCCACGTCTATTGAACAGGTTAAGAGGCTCATCCCTTGTTCCCTGTTTAGGATGTGGTTTCCGGCTTTCTCTTTTCCAATCTTTTCACTCTTATGTAGCCCCCTGTGCATCAGTGGCGTTACCGCCTTGCTCGGGGTGATACGATTAAAATAAAATACAAATAAAAAAAATAACAAAAAGTTTGCGATAATGCACGCATTGACATGCAATTAGGATTAAGAATAGTTGTCTCTTACAGGGTAGATGTCAGCAGGAATGCGTAGTTTATCAAGTTAAAATTTATAAGAACATGGAGGACATTGACCCCAAAATATACATAGGAGCTACACAGGATAATTGTAAAAAAGATATTATAATCATACTAGTAGTTTCAATAACGAAAAGTCTAAGCATAGCACTACTTTATCTACTTAGATATGGACCATTAAACAAGAACTTAATAGAGACCCTATCTTGAAATGGTCGCTTTGGCCTAAGTAGATTTCCAAATGGAAAATATTCTATAGTTCTACAATATAAATGTTTTGAACACTTTTTAATACAACTTTGTACTGGTTTAATTTGATTATGACCCAAAACTAATATATTCAGGTAAAGGTTTTATGATTTTGAATTCTCTGGTACTTACATTTTTATAAAAAGTGCTCAAAATTATGAATATTGTAGAGTATAATATAATCATATAATTATACAAATATAAATTAAAAATACATTGCGACACGAAACTTTCTATGTTTCGAGATTTCTAACATTGCCTGATGACGGAATAAAAATCTCGAAACATACAAATTTCCGTGTCGCAATGTATTTTTAATTTATAATTTTATAATTACACACACACACACACACACACACACACACACACATATATATATATATATATATATATATACATAATTAGTAATTTCCGTTGTTAAATTAGGTGAGATTATTCTTGGGTGCCAGATGTTTTATCTAAACTTACACCGAGTATTAATATCAGGTTGTTAATTAACGGATATATATATATTGCTGATAAACAAAGTGGCCGAAATTGCTCGGGTAATAGAAATTAGGTAAAATTTTTCTACTTCCTTATTCCAACAAAACGAAAATCTATCTATCTATCTATCTATCTATCTATCTATCTATATATATATATATATATATATATATATATATATATATATATCCCTCTCTCTCTCTCTCTATATATATATATATATAGTGATGAATTCTGATAAAATATTTCGTGCTAAGGTTGTTTTTATTCACTGGTTTTAGCGATTAAATAAATTTTACCTAGCAGGTTTTTTTTTATCTTAAGTTGCTTCGTATCAGGGTGAAGATAATGCGTTGATAAGCACAAAGAGTTAGGCACTTCAGCTGAGCGGGTTCATGCCGACTTCGAAGTTTCTTGAGGACTCCATTATGTTCTCATTCAACAAGCCTGAATTTGCTCAATTAAAGTGACAAAATGTTTGTGATTATCAACGCTATATCTTTGTGTATATATAATGTGCGTGTGAGCATATTTGGGTAACATGCTCTTCTTGAAACAAGTTTAATGAAATGTTATAGCCATATTATGTCTATCTATTTTTGTATTATATATATATATATATATATATATATATATATTATTTTATATACATATTTTTGTATAATGTATATATATATATTATATATTTCTACAATATATATAGACAATATATATATTATATATATTATGTATATATATTTCTTTAATTATATATAATTTATATATATATATAAAGTGGAAATATATATATATATATATATATATATATATATGTATATATTTCCACTTTCACGAATTATTCGCTATTTATTGTATTTTACTGTTTTCTTTTACGCTTTCATTTACATGTGTTTATAGCAATACTCAATGTCCGTACCCCCCAAAATTTATATATATATATATATATATATATATATATATATATATATCGTGTATCGAGGTAGCAGATAATCTTCTAAACATATACTGTTAAATATAAGAGACAATGGCTGTCTATTACGTTGAATCATGAGCCGTTCTAAACATCATATTTTGGTTTTAATTTCAGGTGAAAATAAACTCAAACATTCTTCAACATTTGGATAATCTTTTATTAAGTTTTTTTTAAGCTTTCGGATTACACACACACACACACACACACACACACACACACACACACACACACACATATATATATATATATATATATATATATATATATATATATATGTAAGTATATATGCATATGTATATATAAACTATTCGTTCCTATCAACTAACCGCTATACTACCTAGAATAATAGGGTAGACTTTTTCTCCGAATATGTAAATGATTCCACAGCTGAAAACCAAGCAGTTACTACACTTTGATCCTTGCTAGAGAAACATATCAGTTGCATATGCAAACAAGCAGAATAATAGGATAGATTATTATTTTCTGGTGGTTGACTGAGATGATTAGGGCGTCTGTTTTGTGTTCATACATGATTTATTTCTGAAGGGACGCCGTATGAGAACCAATGACGCATAATGTTGATAAAGAAAAAAACTATATTAAAAAAAAAGTTTAAGTCGCTCATTTGAGAAAAAAATCATAGCCCTATAACGCGTTATTATTGTTACTTAAGTTGATTAGATATGCGGCTGATGTTCCTGTTGTCAAAATTAAGCTAATTTCTTCTGTACCCACCCCTATATTTCTTTTTTTTTAACGTTAGTGAAAAGAGTGGGGCCGCGTGTTTAAACACCCATGCGCACACGAGCCGAAATTAGTGTGAACCGCAGTCTTTGCGCGCGCACAGTTGCGTCCGACAGGAACGACCACGTTCGTGCGCCGACCATGTATAGTCTTATCGGTTTTGTTGCAGCATCGGCAATATATAAGCTTGTTTCCTGAGAGAACATCTGTTAGTATCGACTAAGGGGAGAGAACGGAGGAGTCGACGACCGTAAAAAATTAAAAAAAAATAATGTTGGATGCTTTTGTTGGGGTAAGACGTATAGAGTTGGATATTTGTGGCGGTCGGAGTAAGGGTGAGACGGATTGGCGGGTGGGAAAGAAACCAAAGAAAATTCGTGTGCGCTTTAATTAGTAGCAAGAATATACATTATATTAAAATTATTAAAATAAATACACGTGCCGTGCCGCCACTGGGTGAAACTCGTACGAGCGTAAATCAGATGGAAAATTAACAAAAAAAAAAAAAAATTAATACAGGTAACGCATATGCTCAGAAACGTTATACAAGATTTTTTTAAGCAACAAGTTAAGCAACATCGAATCTGGTCAGTACTTAGATGGGTGACCGTTTGGGAATACCAGGTGCTGTAACCGTAACGACCAAAAAATGATCCACTGGTTTGGGTTTTAGTCGCAGGGCTAACAACCCTGCCCCATAAAAAAAAGATAGTTTGTTACGGAAACAGTAACAAAAAGTTACTGCCCTACAGACCATTGGCTGTAAAAGGGTGTGATGATGTGATTGTTCGATATGTTTTTTTCATATAACGTGGTTACAAAAATTAAAGTAGTTGAATTCTATTTGATTTGTTTGTTTAACGGCACATCAACTCCTTATGAGTCATTTAATGCTGAATTTATTTTCCTTAACAGTTTGTAAGTAATAAAAACATGATATTTGTTATTTTGCGTACACAAATACATGGTAAATTAGAAATTCTTTTAAATGTCTCATTCAAACTAAACTATTGTTTTTGTGCAAAATTGATAAAAACCGATGTATTAAATACTTTTGCTACCTACTCTATATATATACGTGTGTGTTGACCCCAGTGCAACCTTTAATGTTTATATAAACATATATATAGTCATCCGCAGACAGATCTATTTCACTGTATCACAGCTCATCAGTACGGTAAGACAGCCGATTGCTTTTTACCCAGGATTAAAACCCGACCGCATTGGCGTCAGTCGGCGAATCTACGGGCGCTCGGTAGAAGGAGGGCAGACTTTTTAGCATGTATATTATCATTATACACGCCCAATAGCTGAGAGGGTTCTAATTTATTGCTGAATGAACGATGCGTAGATACCAGAGTAGCTACTGTTTTTCAATGTGTACCATTCTTAATATATATATACATATATATATATATATATATATAATGATAAGAGTGGACATAAGCGTAAACACAGCGGCGACAGTTTCATGCTTAAACGTAATCGTCAAGATATATATATATATATATATATATATATATATATATATATATATATATAAAAAACAAAAATGGCAGACAATATAAGGCTCGAGGAACAACGAAAAGAAAACTTTAAACAGACCAACATTGAATCCACAGCTAAATCTGCTGCTAGGAGGGTTGCTTCACTGTGTAGGGCTATGAAGTTTTTTCTGTTTGAATCCACCCTGCACATATATAAATCTATCATCCGCCCTTGCATTGAATACTGCTGTCACATCTGGTCTCGGCCTAATGCTATTCATCTCGGGGTTCTTGACAAAATCCAACGGAGAATCTGCTATGTAATCAATCCCGACCTGGTAACTCAGCTCCAATCACTTTCTCACCGTCGTAATATGGCTTCCCTCTGTCTCTTCTACAAATACTTTCAGGGATTCTACTCCGATAAGCTAAGCTCCTTGGTGCCCCCTCTGCATGAATTTACTCGAGCGACTAGACTAGCAACTAGGTCCCACGTTTTTACAGTGAAACCAATGAAATGTAACCGAAGCTTCTAATCTAGCAGCTTATTTTCTTGCACTTCTCTCCAGTGGAATTCCCTTCCGTATACTTGCTTCTCTGACAGCTGGAAGCCCCAATAATTTAAATGTAATTTTAATTGCCATCGCTTATCGCCTATCTCCTTGACTCGCACCTTTCGCTGACAACCCTTGTATCATGTTCTTTTCCCCGTCCACTATACTCTCATGCAGCTCTCTTCACACCAGTCTTCTCATCCTTCTCTTACCCATTTTCTGACACCCCCTGTAACTTGTTCCTCTTTTTCATCACTTTCCTCTTATGTAACCCCCTGCGCACCAGTGGCAGTACCGCCTTGCTTGGGGTGAAATGATTATATATATATATATATGTATGTATGTATGTATGTATGTATGTATGTATGTATGTATGTATGTATATTATAATCGTGTCACCCCAAATAAGGCATTTTACTGCCACCTTTGTGCAGGGGGTTACATTGGAGGACTTTTATGAGAAAGAGTAACAGATTACAGTGGGTGTCAGGAAGAATAATGATAATACTGATGAGAGTGGGGTGGACGGAGAAAAGAGCATGAGAGAGGGGATGCAGGTTAGTGAGATAGGAGATGACTATTGACTTTACATTTGAATTATTGAAGATTGTAACTGTCGGGAAGGCAAGTCAGCAGAAGGGAACTCCACAGGCAGGAAGTGCGAGAGAAGAACTGCGGGAGTAGAATTTGCGTTTACAATTTTATGGTTTCACAGTAAAAGGGTGGAGCCTAGTTGCTAATCTTGTAGCTCGAGTAAATTCATATATAGGAGGCACCAGTGAGTTAAGTTCATCGGAGTAGAAGCCGTGAAAGTATTTGTAGAAGAGACACAGGGAAGCCACACTGCGTCGAGGAGAAAGCGACTAAATTTTTAGGTATATTTTACGCACTCTTTTTTGTTTTTAACGAATCTTTCCCGTCTTTAATACTTTAGCTTCTGGAAGCTGATAGCAAATTAAGGAGTAAACTAGCAGTATAGTCCGGCGCTGCTCGGGTGTAATGAAAGCTTTAAAACTAATCCATGGTCCTGGAGCTCAGACTCTTTGGACGTTGCCACGAAAGACTAAAAAGCAATAGTTGTTTCCAGTTAAAGCGAAACCGTAGACTGAAAGAAAAATGAATGGATTGAAGTCAAATTTTGATTTCCTGGTATCGATATCAAATAAGTTTTTTCGTCGTAACCTGAATTTTGAAGGATAAGTAAGTCCTCTGAGTAAATGTTATCATGGCTGAGACTAAGAACTAGAATTATGCCTACTTAGAGCCAAACGCGAAGCAAAAACTAAAATAAAAGGGCTGAAAAAAATAGACATACAGGCAGATAAACACACACACACACACACACACACACACACACACACACACACACACACACACACACAAACATCTTGCCTTTTATATATATATATATTACCGATTTTCTGCACGATTGTAAGAACTGCAACCTTGAAACCTCTGAATATCGTTTCTTATGTCTTTGTCTATGAGTGTATCAAATTTGATTAAAATCGGACCACTCCTTCTATAACTTGTTTTTTTCGATTATCGATTTTCGATATTTATCGGGGATACCTCGACACAAAACCGAGCTAAGAACACTCGCAGATGCTTATAGTACAACTGTGTCAATTGGTTCAGCCGTTTCGGAGTCTATAGGTAACGGGACACACACACACACACACACACACACACACACACACACACACACACACACACACACAGAGAAAAAGTTCCATTTATAAATAAGTTTAGATATGTGAAGTCGACATGAACCATTCCTCCAAACAAAGTTTTGGATAAGCCTCTTTTTCTTTCTGATTTTTTCTTTCTTGATTTTTAAAAAATAAATAACGAAATGAATCAAAGCAAATAAACAGGGAGAAACACATTTTTTTTTTAATCATGTCACCCCAAGCAAGGCATTCCACTGCCACTATTGCGCAGGGCGTTACATAAAGAAAAGTGATGAGAAAGAGTGGTTAGATATAGAAAATGTCAGAAGGAGGGTGATAGACGGGTAAGGATACCGAGGCTGAGGATTGGGTAGATGGGAAGAGTGTTTGAAAGAATGGGTGCGAGTTAGTGTGTTAGGAGGTGTCCATCGACCTTACATTTAAACTCCTAGAGATTGTTGCTGTCGGGGAAGCAAGTATGTGGAAGGGAATTCCACAGGCGGGAAGTGCGAGGAAAGAAGCTGTTGGAGTAGAAATTGCGGTTACATTTTATCGGTTTCACTAAAGAAAACAAGAGACGATTGAAAATTATGTGACTGCGGTCTGCGGTTGGGGTCCCAAAATAAAAAAACGCAAAGGACAGACCGCTTTTTCTAGCCTCATTAATTCTATTCGGCCCAGAAACGTGGTTGCGGCGAAGATTTCGTAATTTTTATGCATTTTGCTTCATAGTTCCAGTTGAATAAATCTCCCACGCTTCGCAAGCAACACTCTACCGTCTGGACACGTAGAGGAACTCGAGCGTCTTCGTGCATGTGTTTGTTTTTCTGTTTTTATTACACGACAATTATTATTATTATTATTATTATTATTATTATTATTATTATTATTATTAGTAGTAGTAGTATTATCATCATTATTATTATTATTATTTATCAATGCGGTAAAGAACGAAGAGGTCGCTAATGTTAGTGGCTTTTAGATGCGGCCGGTGGTAGGGGATACCCGGGCGCTGTCCGGCCGGTGTCGTATAGCGTCGAGAGGCAGCCGACTGCATTGTTCAACATTGATGAGGTAGGCGCTGTGGTGGTGCTTGATGATCACCGGAGACATGGCCGATTGACAGATTGCCACCCTTCTCCACTTACAGACGCTCATCTCACTATTTGACCGCGTGGAACAGATGTTGCTAAAAGACGGGCAGTCCATTTTGTTTGATAACGAATCCCACCAACCCTAAATGCTGTTCGATTTTCAATTTTTAATCATATTGTTACTGTTTCTTTTACTGAGTGTTTCTAAAAATTAATATATATATATATATATATATATATATATATATTTCTTTAAAAACGACGGGAAAAGAAGATTTTTATTATTTTTTTATTTAATATCTCTAGTATTCTTGCATGTTTCATTTTACCGGAGATAAGGAATGTAAAAATACTCCATAATTTTTATTTGATTTCCAAGCGCTTCCAGCCATTTCACTGGCCGTTTTTAAGGATGTAGTATTTCCTATGTTTTTTTTTTTTTTTTTTTTTTTTATAAGCGTTTCACCCGGAGCAAGGCATGTCACTGCCACTACTGTGCAGGGGGCTACGTAGAGTGGAGAAAGGCTGATTAAATATAGGAAATAACAGAGGGTGGGTGATAGGCGGGTGAGGATACCGAGAATGAGGGTTGGGTAGATGAGAGTGTTGTGAGAATAGTTGGGAGTTAGTGTGATAGGAGGTGTCTATTGACCCTACATTTAAACACCTGGAGATTGTAACTGTCGAGAAAGCAGACTTGTGGAAGGGAGTTCCACAGGAGGGAAGCGCGAGAAAAGAAGCTGTTGGAGTAGAATTTACGGTTACATCTTATTTGTTTAACTGTAAAAGGGTGGGACCTAGTTGCTAATCTAGTATCTCGTGTAAATTCGTGCTTAGGCGGCACCAGTGATCTAAGCTCATCGGAGCAGAAGCCATGAAAGTACTTGTTGTTCTTTTATATACTAAAATTTGAACTCTAACGTCATTTTTTTTTTTTTTTTTAAGAGCACAGAAAATAACATCCTGGAAAATGGCCAGTGAAGGGACTAGAAGCGCTTGGAAAGCAAAAATATTATGAAACATTTTTACATTCCTTTTCACCATCAAAAACGAAAACATCTAAGAATACTGTAAAAATTAAATAAAATATTAATAAATTCTTCTTTGTCGGACGTTTTTAACGAAACATGTTTAAAAGAAAGTTTGCTGCCCAAATACACACACACAGACACACACACACACACACACACACACGCGAACACACACACACACACATATATATATATATACATATGTATATTTCTTAAGTATGCTACATTTATAGGTTAAAGTGCACAATTTAAAAAATAAAGCTTATGCAAAATAAAGTCGACACTAAAGTCAACACGCAGAGAAGACAGTGTGTTTCATGTTAAATGGTATCGTAAGGCCATCATATATATATATATATATATATATATATATATATATATATATATATTAGTTTCTGGTCATAATTAAATTAGACCAATAAGTTGTATTAAAAAGTGTTCAATACAATTATATTGTAGAACTTTTGAATATTTTTCATTAGGAAATGATTACTTCCGCGACCAAGGTTTCAACCTTTCGGTATCTTCAGTTGATTTACAATAACTATATATATATTCAGAGTGGCAATAAAGTCACTATGCCGTTAATTACAATAAAATTAAGACAAAGTAATTCATAAAAATTCCAGAAATATATTATTATATTGATTCTGGTTAATAGGAATTAAATGTTATGATAAATGTTATGCGAACAATATCGGTAAGTTAATTACCGATATTGTTCGAACTGCCAGCCCGCTGCTTCAATGCATTCCTTTCAACGTGAGAGAAAGCTTTAACCACTGTTATGATACATATGGATCTGACGGATTAAGTCTGTAAATGCATCATAAATTGTTTGTTTCTGTATGGGGATATTGCTTTGAATTTTTCTGATTCTGACTTTTTTTCTATTATAAGTAATTGTATAGTGATTTTATTACCACCCTCTCTTTATAAACGATGAACGTACGTTGCTTTGTGGTAGCCCCATGCCTTGACCCAATATAGAGCCTTTAGGCATTAAACTCACTCCAGATCTTAAGTGGAGCTCATACATAAAATCCATTGCTAAAGATGCAAGAAAAATTGTCAGTTGTCTGTACCACTTCAGTAAGTACCTGACACCTCTGCCTTTAAAAGAGTCAGGTCAAACCAAAAATGCGATCACATATCAGAATTTCAGACCACCGATGCGAAGTTTTAATAGTGTTTACAATATGAAGAAGTTTTTATCGCGACAATAATTAAGAAGATACCCGTTCACAATATGCGGAATAGGAAAGCGTTTCGACTCAATATTTCATAACACTGTTTCGTCAGCTGTCATTTAAAAAAAAAAGATGAAGGTCGCGAGTAAAATAAGGGTGAGAACATACCTGATTGAATCCAGGTTTGGGTGTTTAGTAATGACAGAAATACTTTACACTGCACACAACTTGATCGATAGTTCGATCGTATTCAGTGGAATACCGGAGAAGCGAAAATACCACGGAACTGTTAGAAATACGAAAATGGATACGACATAACGTTCATATGATATTGTTTAACGTTAGCGTGACGTAAGCAAAAAAAAAAAAAAATACAACCAAACAAAAAACAAGAAAAAATAACTACAAAAAAAACGGGTGTTTCTTCTCAGAAGGTCACTACGGGCAACAAAGAAAGTAGATATTTGAAATGTTGCACGTGTGTAGCAGAAAGAGGAGATTAAACTAAGTTATGAATGAAAAAAAAAAAAAACATACCTTTGCCTCCAGCCGATCGGAATTCCGAAAAAACTGTCGTCTGAAATACACCAAGAAAATGGATGACCGACTTGAAATCCAGAAATAATTGCCGATATGCCGAAATTTAAGGAACGAGTAGAAATGCTGGTGAGGCGAAATAAAGAAAGAGTGGCTGGCCGTATTTCATATTTCATCAGGATTTTAATAATCTCTCTCAATCTTTATATAGAGATATAAAATAGCAGTAATAATGAGCTTCTTAAATATAGCCCACCAGAATTCCATCTTCCAAATAATATTTTTGAGCTAACTAAAACACATAAAACAAATATTAGTCAAAAATAATTTTCCCAAGTACATCATTAATAAACAAATAAAATTATTCTTACAAAAAATACATGACACCAATATTAAAAATACTACAAAACAAAACATCAACATATTTCACTGCCACCAGATGCATAATAATTATAAACAAGAAGAATTCGCTGTACGAAAAATTATTAAACACCAAATTTCTGCTGTAATTCCAGAAAATGTAAAATTTATAATATACTCCAGAAAATGGAAAACTGCAAGCCTTGTTGTTTTTAGTCAAAATAATTCCATCAAATCTAAATGAGTGTATGAATTTCAATGCCCAGTACAAGACTGTCTTTTTTGTTATAAATAAATTACCTATATTAGACATGCTACCAACTCTTTTAAAAGACACCTAGCATGCCACTTGCCAAAACAAAGTACCACAAAAAATAATTTATTAATCCATAATTTCCAAGAAACCTTAAAGAAAGATCAAGGCGAAAATACAAGAATATTATTTAAATTAG
>JBBBDQ010001462.1:2475000-2485000 GCA_037127315.1 Ascarosepion bandense | reverse complement strand
TAGATTTCTGAGATTGTTGTGCTCATCTTTATCGTCATATTCATGACGTTTCCACCGTTGTATGTTTCGGCCTTCTTCAGATTCTGTTTATATATTGCAGCTATTTACACTATTTCCATTGTTCGGACTGTTGTCTTCATCTTTATTGTCATATTCCCAATCTCCAGGTGATGTCTATAATGGAATAAAAGTACGTGGCATCTCCCCTTCAATTCCAATTCAGCATAACAGTTTCTATTTTAGAAATGTGTTGTGGCGGACCTACTCATTAACATAGTAATGGACGAACTTGACCTGCATAAATACCATGTGACTAGTAGTCACCGGCAGAACACCAGTCTGGTATGAGTCAGACACCCGTAGAGTGACTTACCGAACAGAGACTTTGATATCCAACACCGCTTGCTCGTCAGCTAAACGAACAAACTGACATATTGTACCTTTAAACGTTATTTTGTTAATACAATTGTTTACACTAATCCCGTGTTCCTGTTTTTATTTGTGATCCCTTAAACAGGGTTACAACAAAATGTTTATCATGTCTTACTCATTGGGAGACTTTGTAACTAGTGTTGATTTTTCGTTCAAGATCATTCTTATTCCATAACAATATTATTCAATTTTGTCAAAGTGATCAATAATTGAAATCTCTTTTTTCTTTTCTAGACGACGTTAAATACTGGTTCCCCGGCGTCACTGGACCCCTTTTCTAGCGGGTCTTTTGGAAATATGAACGTCACTACTGCTAGTACCATATCTGCAGATATCAGCCTCTACCCAAGTTTTTCATCGTCGCTGCAGGACTTGCACACAGACACGCCTTATTCCAGCGATGACCTCTCAAGTGAATCGTATCCACCACCTCCAACGGCTTACGACAGTGGTTCCGCTACTAGCAGTGTGGCAAATCAGATTTGTCCGTCGGCTACAGCAAACTCCGTGTACCACCAACAGGGAAGTCACCCAGTTTACCCGGAATCGACATATTGCTACGAGGGTAGCTACGCGACGTTTGACAAAGATGCTGCTGGCAGTCTTAAGCAACCGTATCCACTGTTTCATGATCAGTGCAACACAGTGCCCGCCGAAGAAAAATATGGTGAATCTAGTCTGCAGTACGAAGATATGTACCACGGTTACACGGCAGACGAGATTGGCTTCTACGCCCAGTCGTACCATAACAGTCAGAAACTGTTTCCCAAACAACACTCGCTGGCCCAAAGTCAGCCGCTCTACCCGTCACAGTCGAATACGGCTTACACCGATTTAGACCACAAGCAGCAGTTGTATCAGACAGCCTATCATGAAAACCAGGGCCTCTATTCTCGTGATGCCATGGGCTACCATGGTTACGCAGGTGGTTTCTATGACAACCCCAACATGCCTAATCCGGACCCCAGTTTCTCTACCCCTCAGGCCATTTACAGAGATGACCTCAATGTCATGTCACAGCATTTCGGAAAGCGGCCAAGTTTAACCATTTCGGCGTCAAGAAACTCAGACGGGTAAGGTTTAATGAATATGTTCTTATATCTTAAAATGGTATTCAGACAAGATTAAACAAAGCAACAGATCTTCATTGAATTATCAGATGTTAATCAGATGTTTTGGTTTAATCTAGTCTTGATGGCGGCATCGCTATAATCATAATCAATCAATGTCAGATTTGCCGTACACTCTTGTATATAAGGCAGTGTGCACTAACGATATATATATATATATATATATATATATATATATATATAAGATATCGCATATTGAGAGCTGATGTTAATATAATATTGCTCAATCTAATAAAAGGGAGCTATTACGTATATTTAAATAAATATAAATTTTCTTTCCTCGGGTATATATATATATATATATATATATATATATATATATATATATATAAAGTTAGTTTTTGATCATAATTAAATTAGACCAGTACACAGTTTTATTCAAAAGTGTTCAGTACAATTATATTGTATAATAAAGAGCTCAATGAATATTATTCAGAGCAATATGAACTATTGAGAGGAAAAATCAGCACATACTTATATTGTACAACTTTTGAATATTTTTCATTTGGAAATGTGTTATATCGATACCGAGGTTTCTACCTTTCGGTGTCTGGAGGCAATTTATAATAACTGATTTTTAAATATTCACGTAAGAGAGATCTTTTATGAAAACAAAATTTTCTCAACTCGGGAAAGGTACTTAAGGTTTCTAGAGCATTCATTCATGTATATATATATATATATATATATGAAAAATATTGTTTTATAATAAGCTATATGTTCATGTTAAAGTGTTCATTATCAGGGATATAGCGTGTGTAGATATAAAAGTGGACACTGAAGTCAACACCCAAAGACAACATTTGATTAAATTCACAACGCACATGGCCTGATGATTGTGTTTAGAATGAAATGTGAATTTTATTTATTTTTTAATTCATATATATATATATATATATATATATATGTGTGTGTGTGTGTGTGTGTGTGTGTGTGTGTGTGTGTGTGTGATAAAAATAGAATTTTGAATTTTATATTTATGGCTAAAAGTGCTAAATATCATATCAAAGTACGAAATACAAATATATATATATATATATAAAACAAATCATTTCATATATATATATATATATATATATATATATATATATATATATATATATATAATTTAGATACGATCTGTCTCTGATATTGTTTAACTGTATACCCCTCGATCTTAACCTTATTTCCTCTCTGTGCAAAACATTCTTTTGACAAAACAGTTTGTAATTTTTACAACTGCCGAAATAAATTCTGGATTTATAACCGTTTAAGTATGTGTTGAGCTTTCCTCTCAATAGTTCATATTGCTCTGGATAATGTTCATTGAGCTCTTTATTTTTATCTATTTAATATTTTGCATTTATTAGATAAAACTTTCTGAATTACCTCCGTTTTTACGGGATTTCTCATTTTGCTCTCATATATATATATATATATATATATATATATATATATATGAAATGATTTGTTTGAACATTATTTTTGATCGATACTCGTATTTAAGTAGATATTCTGTTTTTAATTAAACAGTATTATATATTTATATCTAGCGGCCTGATTATTTACGATAAAATTTAATTACGAAAATGTGTGTCACTCGGTAGGATTCGAACCTGCGACCCCTATCGACATAATAAAAATTTATCGTAAATAACCAGGCCGGTATAAATAAATATATAATACTGTTTAATTAAAAACAGAATATCTACTTAAATACGAGTATCGATCAAAAATAATGTTCAAACAAATCATTTCAAATTGTCAGTTGATTATAACCAAGTTTCGTTTATCTTCGTTAATTTCCGTAATATATATATATATATATATATATATATATATATATATATATATATATATATATTGATATATTGATTGATTGATTGTTTGATTGTTTAATTACTTAGCTTTTGGTCATAATACAATTAGACCAATACACATTTGTATTAAAAATCAATTATATTGTAGAACTTTTCAATATTCTTCATTTTGAAACGAGTTATTACGCAACATAGGTTTCTACCATCTGGTGTCTTCAAGCTATTTGCAGTAACTGATTTTATCGTTTACCTTTTTTCTTTAAGAACGCTCACGTAATGGTGATTTTTTTGAACGCTCACGTCGCGGGCTATTTTTGATCGCGCAATTTTTAAAATTACAAGAAATTATGATGTTTTCATTGATGGTTGTATGAACCTAACAGGTATTTTGCGGTATGGTTACACTTAATCATAATTCTGTTATTTTATTCACTAATTCATTTTTTGGTGGTGGGGGGCGGGATTAGCATAATCGCTAACTTTTCTTCCTGGCACAGTCTACATATTTTGCCACCGTTCTTAAAAAAATCGGTAAACGGTAAAGTCATTTAATGCAAATCGCCTTGAAGACACCACATGGTAGAAACCTAGGTCGCGTAATAACTCGTTCACAAATGAAGAATATATATATATATATATATATATATATATATATATATATATATATATATTATAAATTAAATTTTAGAAAATGTAATGTTAAATCTGTCTACAAAATTCCGAGACACTCATTAATTAGCTATATTCACTACCCACCCCACTTTCTTCAAAATTCAAACGGACAATTCACAAGACTTATTCCCTTATCACTAACCCCCACCAACATCCCACACACAACTCACCAAATATAAGAAAAGAGCCTTTGCATTCCTGTCCACATAATATAATCGAGAAAGACAATATATATGTATATAAAGCTGATGAGACAATATATATGTATATAAAGCTGATGAGACATTGGAGTTTCAATGTCGAAACAAATGTACGATTTGTCGTGGATATATAAAAAATTTGTACATGTTCTAAAATATAATATATAATAAATATTCACAGCTCTCTATATCGGGCTCTGTTTTAAATTATTGTTTTGGACGTTGTAAAAAATTTTTTTTCTTCGTTCCTTATTCACTCGGATATATATATATATATATATATATATATATATATATATATATATATATATATATTAATGCAGGTTTCATTGAATAATATAGACAAGTTTTGTCTATTAATTTTGTGTAGGATCCGTTCGTACCGTCTGATATACTTGATGGTGATATCGTTGAAAGACAACAAAAAATCACAGTAATTGTTGATTTTTTTATCGGGTCTAAGCTTTCGGCTCACATAAGCCATTATCAAAGAATAAATATTAACACACAGTAAACATAGAACATTTAAGTTATTAACAATAAATACAATTAAATTGAAGATACAAGTCCATCCCTTCCGTGGCGGATGGCCGAAGACATTGACAAAATTGTGGCGTTGTGGTCCCTGATCCGATTACAGGCATTTGAGTATGTTAGTGGAAATATCAAAATTGATCGTATTCAAACCAGGTTTAAATTGTTTAATCTAGATTGCTTCCAGGATTTTGAGTTTCTGTTTATTATTTTCTTGTCTAACACATACATACTTAGACATCAAGTATATCAAGTATATCAGACGGTACGAACGGATCCTACACAAAATTAATAGACAAAACTTGTCTATATTATTCAATGAAACCTGCATTAAAGAAAAAATGCTGCCAAAATACACACAATATATATATGTGTGTGTGTGTGTGTGTCTGTGTGTGTGTCTGTGTGTCTGTGTGGATATTTAATATAATTTAAACAAACCAAGTATTTCAAATTGTTCAAACCAATAAGATAAAATCCCAATAGAAATCTAATAGATAAAAAATAATAAACATATTGACAAACTGCGCGTCCACAACAAAGCATATTTAATAATTAACCACAAATAATCAATGAATAAATACTAAATCCCTTAAACAATTGATAATAATGAATTGAAATTTTAAAAAATAACATGTCATACGATAGCGATAAAATAACGCATTGTGGCACATAATTTCTCCTCAATAGTCTTTAGAATAGCCTAAATAATAACCCTTCCGACCTGTCCTGTAACCATTAAGATAACATAATAAACCAGAATTACCTGACCTTGCTACCCATAATGCCTCAATGAGTAACGTATATAAATAGTTGAGTTTCAATATACATGACCTAAGAATTCCGCTCACGCATGAAACATGCTGTTTTCACTCCATATTGACCTCAGTATCAACTCCATCTAAAATAATAAAAGACTTAATTAATACAAAACAAAAGTCTTGTAAAATATTTAAAAGGAGGAAAGTGGTTTTAAATCAAATCCAACCATTCAAAATATATTTTTCTACCCACTATTACAACTGAAACAAATCTAAGCCCAACATAATTTTTGTTACAACTAATTCTAAAACAATAAACTACTTAATAAAATAAAAATAAAAAATACTAATAGGCTAAAACTTAAAGAGGAATTTCCTCTATTACTCTTAATAAGGAATAAACCATAAAATATTATATGAACATAAAATATTTTTTTACAAAACAACACACTCAATCTGTTAATTGCTTACTATAATGTTTCGAATTTTGATTTTAAAAACTACTTCTATAAATACTTTCACGGCTTCTGCTCCGATGAACTTAGATCACTAGTGCCCCCTAAATACGAATTTGAACGAGATACTAGATTAGCAACTAGATCTCACCCTTTGACAGTGAAACCGATAAAATGCAACCGCAACTTCTACTCCAACAGTTTCTTTCCTCGCACTTCCCGACTGTGGAATTCCCTTCCAAACGATTGCTTCTCCGACGGCTACAATCTCCAGGAGTTTAAATGTAAGGTCAATAGACACCTCCTAACACACTAACCTGCTCCCATTCTATCAAACACTCTTCCCATCTGCCCAACCCTCATCCTCGCTATCCTTACTCATCTGTCACCTTCCTCCTGACATTCCCTATGTCTAACCACTCCTTCTCTCTACCTTCCCCTATGTAGCCCCATGCGCAATAGTGGCAGTGGAATGCCTTGCTTGGGGTGAGATGATTAAAAAAAAAAATAGAAAGCAATTTACCATTTACAAACACATACAGAAAGTACTTTAATCGCCCGATCAGCAACAGTAAATTTACGTGTGTGTAAGAAATCTCTTTATATACATATATATTGTGTTTCTCGATTATATTATTTCTTTCTACTCTTTTGCAGTATGGAGATGAGCAAATACCCGCTTCAGTCCCCAACTACATCATCTACGCCAAGTTCCACCCGTTCTTCACCCGGAAGTCACGAACAGCCACAGAAAGAAAACCAGACTTGTGCTGTATGCGGGGACAATGCCGCCTGTCAACATTATGGAGTCCGGACGTGTGAAGGTTGCAAGGGTTTTTTTAAGGTAAATTTTATATTCTTTCAGTCGAATGCTATTGATTGCAGTTGAATATAAGAAAAACATAATTTAACAAAAAATAAAGTTTATATATGTATATATATATATATATATATATATATATATATATATACACCAAGCATTGTGTTGAATATATACATACCAACGATACAATGAACGCTAAATTCAGACATTAAATACCAATAGTCTCTTGTTGAATTCTCGATCTAACGAGATAACAAACGTGACTTGAAAATTAACGTTTTATTATGTCAGCGGACGAAATAACAGAGGTCTGTTGAGTTCATTGACCAACGAGTTTAAGATCCTGTTTTCCGAAACTTTAAATATCAATCGTTTCAAAGTGTTTACGAACTAAAGAAGCCAAACGAGAAAAAAAGTACATATTACTTAGACCATTCGAAAGAGGATAAATTTCCATTTTAAACTCGCTTGTCCACCCCAATTTCTTGTCGATCAAAGGTCAGTTTTAGGCAGCTTTCGCCAACTATTGAACACTTGACCCAAGTGCGGATCTAGTTCTGTAGACATAGAACCAGGACTTGGATGACGGCGCGCAGAATCGTAAAGGCAAGGATTAGATTAATATTAGGGTCGTAGAGAAACCACATGTATTGCAGCCGTAGCCCTAGTGGGTGTGACTATGGTTATATTCCCTGACAGAATGCATCTCTCTTAAGTCTAATTTTTGCTACAGAATTATACTTCGCAAAGACTGATTGCCCAACCAAAGTTAATAAGCAAAGTTTTAAATGCTATTTACCAATCCTCTTAAACAATAAAGTGTCATGTGTTCATGCCCTTTTCAAGGTTATTTATGGGGAATGAACAAAGCAGATTTCACTTTCGGTGAGGAAATTGTCCAGCATTCGTTGCTATATAGGTGGGCTGGTATGACATTATGGTTTAGTACTTTTCATTTTTAACGATTTTTTCTGTTGTTTAATACATTGCTTAGCTTTTTAAAGGCATATTTCTCTATCCCATTTCATCTTCGTATTTCGGTGTTGCATTTCTCGTCCTCTGTTAAATAAAACACGTCCCAGATATTTAAATTTGTTCAGACACTTCTACTTAAAATATGGTCATCAGCAAAAAGAGGTTCCCAAAATGCCAACTACACGTCGGGTAAAATCAAACAGGTACAGACGTTTATATACCTGAGATGTATTCTAACAGAGGATGAAAATGCGACACAAAGATCTGAAGACAGACTGGCATGGCCAAAAACACATTTCAAAGGCTGAGTATTTAGAGACAGCAAGATTTCGTTGGAAACAACGAAAAGAATACTTGACTGTTAGGTGATATCTGTCCTCCTATATGGCAGCGAATGCTGGTCAATTTCCTCACTGATGAAGGAGAGACTCGAAGAAACAGAAACGTCATTCTACAGAAGGATGCTGAGAATATCATGGACAGAACATATGAGCAAGGTTTTGGAGAGGATTTTGAAAATAAGAAGGAAACTTATACTTGGTACCAGGAATAAAATAACTGAGGTTTTTAAGACACGTAATGGAGATCGATGTGCGTTGTGGTACAGTGGATATCGGCTCAGAACGAGAAACCGGGGAGCCGAGTTCGAATTCAAGCTGAATTCATTGCATTCACTTACGCGCAAATACCCTTGGGAAAGGTATTAATCCGTCTATTCCTTCCAGTTATGAGTTAAATAACAGGACAGATTGGGTTCTATAGCCTTGGTCGGCAACCAGACTACTGCAGAAAGCAATGGCAACCTACTGCGGGATAATATTCTGCCCAGTCAGTCATGTCTCTTTCGAGACTTGATCGCCCAAACGTGTATCACGTATGGCACTTAACTGACGGAATGGAGATCGGCTCGAAACGAGAAACCGGGAAGCTGAGTTCGAATTCCAGTTGAATTCTTTACATTCACTTACACGCGAATACCCTTGGGAAATGTATTAATCCGTCTCTTCCCTAATGGCAACCTACTGCGAGATAATTTAAATGTTGGCCGAGTTTATTAAAGATAATTATTTATAATTATAATTGTTTCTATATGTCAACCCTGTTCTGGTTTATACTTGAGATATTATATTTGAATCGATAAGTAAATATTAGCTAACTTTATATTTAAATCTAAAATAAATATTTGTCGGGTATAACCATGACTCGATAAATAAATATTGATTGCTGTTATATTTGAGAAAGTCTGTAATTTAGCTTTTTGTCACCAAAAATTAATACTCACAGACAGGAGTTGTTTTTTTTAATGCTTAGTGAATGTGATATTGTATATTTTACAATGTTGCCGGTGATCGGTTATAAAAATCAGGTTCTATGCTTTGTTGTTCTTCTTCAGTATCAAATTTGTTTCTTTTTTTTTTTTTCATACTTAAGACTTTAGAAAAACATTGGTCATATTTATACTTGAGTTTATATATAAATGTTGGCCGACTTTATACTTCAGCGTAAAGATAATTGTTCATAATTATAATTGTTTCTATATGTAAAGCCAGTTCTGGTTTATACTTGAGATTAGTTGATATTATATTTGAATCGAGAAGTAAATATTAACTTTATATTTAAATTTAAAATAAATATTTGTCGGGTATAAGTAAATATTGATTGCGGTTATATTTGAGCAAGTCTGTAAGTAAAAAGTGGACATGCATATAATTGAGTCTATGCTTGGTTAGAGTCTGTAGGTAAACTTTAAACGGATTTATATAGGGTGTTGCAGCAAAATCCGACACTTGACAAAAAGAAAACGAAATAGGCAATAAAAACTAAAGTTTTGTATGCAGCGACCCAACAGTTTATCTAGCAACAGTTACAGTTATATACTACATTATTTTTCAATGTAACCTTCGTCGGCGGTGACGACCATCTCAAGTCGGGCGCGAAATGAGTCACACACTTTGGCGACCATGTCCTTGTCCATAGCTGCGACCGCCTCCACGGTGGCAGGTTTCAGAGAGTCGACCGTGTTGTGGGCGTGCTTGTTGGTCTTAGCCTCGATCACGCCCCAAAAGAAATAATCAAGGGAGGGCAGTCAGTTGAGGAGGGCGGCCACAAGTCCGGCGGCCACAAGTCCGGCGGCCACAAGTCCGGCGACCAGTGGTGAGGAACATTGTTGAGCAGCCACGCTTGGGTCATCTTGGCCTTGTGTATAGGAGCAGAGCTGC
>JBBBDQ010001462.1:2467500-2470000 GCA_037127315.1 Ascarosepion bandense | reverse complement strand
TGATTTTGCTTAATTTCAGTAAGAAATCTATCACCCCAGTAGTAGTCAAAATTATACGGAAGAATAATGTGTACAAGTTAACATATTTTAATTAATTTATACTACTTTTTTCAGTCAGTCAGTTAATTACCGTATGTGATGCATGCTTGGACGATCATGTCTTTTTCGATACATCTTAGAAAAGATATATACATATCCTTCACTACTCGACAACATAATTCTTACAAAAGTAAAATAAGACACTGTTAAAGAGCAAACACGCGACAAGAGCTTTAATAACTGGTAGTAAAGTTTAATAACTGGTAGTTAAGAGAATGAACTGAGCAGATGCTGCCTCACTATTATCTCCAATGAACTAAGCCGACGCTGCTTCCGCATTGTGTCTTTCTCCATGAGTGTGACATGAGGGATATATATATATATATATATATATATATATATATATATATATATATATATACTTGTTTCTGATGAAGGACCGAGGACGGTCTGAAATATAAAAATACAATAAAAATAAACAAATACTGTTTAAAAAAGTACGTTTTTAAATTCAAAACTTTTTATTAATATTCTTTCCTATACATATTAAGACAGTATACGTGGATGATCATCTCTCTCTCTCTCTCTCTCTCTCTATATATATATATATATATATATATATATATATATATCAGTATGCCCAGAGTTATCTACCTGTCTCGATTTGTTTGTTGATATTTATCTATCTACCCATGTATTTGGTCGTCTATCAGTTTTAATCTGTTCATAACTATCTATATGTCTATTTTCAATATGAAGGCACACGCGCGCACACACACGCACATATATATGCATAATATTGAATATATATATATAAACCCTTTTTTCCTGTTTTGACCTTTTGCTTCATATCACCAGCAGCGAGGAAAAAAATAAAAAATCTTGGATTTAATTCTGGAGAACTCGTTCTTTTCGCATTCTACCAAAAGAGACCCGACCGCGTCAAATAGCCTCACCCCATTCAATGAGACACGAGTAAGAGGAGTGTACTGAGGGAGAGGAGATTCCTAGTTTGAGGGCTTTGATAAATAAAGATGCATAGTCTTCAGTGCTTCAACTCGATTGAATGCTATAAAACATCCTCATTACCGTGCTTATTTCCTTTGATTTCTGGTATATACACGTTTCTTTCCGGGGTCCCAACCAGAGACTTAAAATCAGAAATAGTTCCATGACATTTGCCACTGTGCAATTTTTTGATGAAAAAAAAAAAAAAAAAAATTAAACTCTGAGATTACAGGCACTTACATAGATAAAACCCTTCGGATGATGTGACCTATACTTGTGAGTACAAACTTCGGTATTTCTTTAAAGCTTGGTACACCAGGAATCCCTTGAATTTGTCTAGCGGAACTTTTTTCAATCAATCCGTGGGCCCCGATTGGAATTGTTGGTCTCCTCATGTGTTACATTTTTAAGAATTCCTTTTCAAGATCCCTGTATTTCGATAGATTTTTTGAAGATCATTAAAGATAGTTTTCTATATTTTTGTGATGAGGTAGTATTTACAGTATTTACATTATTCGGACTATTGTCCTCACCGACGTTTCGGCCGTTGTACGTTCTGGCCTTCTTCAGATGCTGGAAATTTCGAACAGAACCCTTTATTACAATCACTGGGTATATCATCTTCATTTCTTTTGCGGAGATCCTCTTTTCGGTAGTCATGAGTGGTCTCTCTCTAAACCTGTAAGTTACCTTTTCACCACTGCCGTAGCCTGATATAGACGTTGGTTAGTTCTTGTGACTTAACCCAAAGAGTTGTGAGTTTAATACCAGGCCACAGCAGGAGTGAACACATTTTTTTCTATTTCAATTTCCAGGTTTTTGTATTTTGATAGCTTTTCAAATTCCTTAGTTGGTATGGTACCCTCCGCTGAACAAGCCATATCAATTAGTAGGCAAGTTTTTCTTTTTAGTTTTTGAGAATAATGTCCGGTCTATTTGCTTAAATTTTCCTGTCGTTGTTAATGGTGTAATCCCATAGAATGGGGATATCTTCTATTTCTGTAACCGGTGCTGGGTGATACCAGTGTTTGTTTACATATATTCCAAATTGTTTGCACATTGTCCCGTGTAAATTTTGCCCTACTCTATCGTGACGATTTTTATATTCATTTAGGGCAAGTACAGAACATCCTGGGATTAGATGGTCTATTGTTTCTTGGTATTTGTCACAGAACCTGCATTTTGGATCCACATAATTATGTATAATATTTGCCTGAAAGTTCCTAGTGAACAGACTTTGGTTTTACTCAGCAAGAATAAAGCCTTCAGTTTCAGACTTTAATCCAGATGCACGTAACCATCGATGAGTATTAATTTTATCAGCATGGGGTTTATTAGCACGTTCTGGATATTGGCCATGCAAAGATTTGTCTTGCCAGTGTTGTTTCATCTGTTCAAGAGCTTTATCCTTGGCTTTCTTTTTCTATTTTTTGCTGAAATAGTTCTTGTTTTC
>JBBBDQ010001462.1:2400000-2462500 GCA_037127315.1 Ascarosepion bandense | reverse complement strand
AACGTCCGTTCTGGTCCATGTACTGCTGACAACGCGAATTAGCGGAATCATAAACATCACGAAAAAAACTCGTTTGGTATTTATTTGTGTGTATTCTCGTTGAAAAGCCTCTCTTAATTAAGCGACTGTAGCAGGTTTGATAGCGTAGACATTATCTTTTAGGTCAGTTAAGTGCCATACGTGAGACACGCTTTGGGCAATCATGTCTCGAAAGAGACATGACTGACTGGGCAGAAGATTATCCCGCAATAGGTTACCATTGCTTTCTGCGGTAGATTGGTTGCCGACCAAGGCTATAGAACCCAATCTGTTCTGTTATTTGACTCATAGCTAGAGGGGAAAGAAATGTATTATATTATTATGTAGTAATTAGTGGGGGATCGGTTTCCAATTATTAAGAAATAATAAACTGATCCCCCACTTTATGACCAGTAGAAGCCTTAATCATTATTCCAACTATTATATTCAGTCAGTCAGTTAAGTGCCATACGTGAGACACGCTTTGGGCGATCATGTCTCGAAAGAGACATGACTGACTGGGCAGAAGATTATCCCGCTGTAGTCTGCCATCCAAGGCTATAGAACCCAATCTGTCCTGTTATTTAACCCATAACTAGAAGGAAGAGACGGATTAATACCTTTCCTAAGGGTATTTGCGCGTAAATGAATGCAATGAATTCAACTGGAATTCGAACTCGGCTCCCCGATTTCTCGTTCCGAGGCGATATCCAATGCACCACAACGCACATATATCCACCATAAAAAAATAAATAAACAAGTTTAGTTTAGTCTGGTGAACGGGAAGGGTATTCTATAAAATCCCCTCGTCTAATCTAATTGTTTGGCAAGATCTCATCAAGTCGGGGTTCAAATTTCACTATGGGCGATTTGTCAGAAAGGTGACCTCTTGATGTTATCTCTCTGGAGTAGGTGATCCCAGTGATATGAGCCTTGTTAATGAAATTGAGTAGACAGCTCTCTTTGAGGAGTCGTCGATGGTTGTGCTAGCTCGAAGTAACCAGTCATCGTGACCGAGGGTTCCAGCGTTCTGGCCTTGTTCAGACTGTTGTTCCTGCTAGATAACGTTCTCTTTCCCAGAAACTGTAACTAAGGTTAGTTCAGGATAAGTGCAGCATAAACCACAGGTGGACTCTATGGGTGTTAAACAAACACAAGTGTGCCTGAACAGGCGTCTACAGTAGGGATTAGCAAGCCTCCCTGGTCGATGGGTGTCCTCGAATACAAGTGTTCAGCCTTCATATATATATATATATATATATATATATATATATATATATAATTAAATTTCATTTTTATTTGAAATTAACTTAATTTACTTTCACGTAATTTACTTAAAATTAATTTGATTTACGTTCAGGGCTTCTCACATTTATATATATATATATATATATATATATATATATATATGAGTGAAAAAATACGAGAAGCTGTGAACGTTTTGTTTAAAGTGTAGATTTATTGTTACTATTATTATTAATATTACTTGCCATAATTAAGTCTCCAGAAGAGAATTTGTGTCGCTACACGTGTCTCGAGTCCAAAATTGACTCTCTTCAGTTGAATAAATTTGTGATTTTATATGTCCAGATAAATTATGAATGATTCGCCTGAAGAGAGTCAACTTTGGACTCGAAACACGCGTAGCGACACAAATACCATTACGGATACTTAGTGTATAGTACAAAAGCCAAGTAATATTAATATTATTAATAACAATGACTTTTTACTCACTTTAGACAAAACGTTCACGACTTCCCACAATTTTTTTTTTTTACATATTCCAATTTCACTCGTTGGAATAACCCTATTTCTGTTATATAT
Source organism: Ascarosepion bandense (assembly GCA_037127315.1). NCBI lineage: Eukaryota > Metazoa > Mollusca > Cephalopoda > Sepiida > Sepiidae > Ascarosepion > Ascarosepion bandense. The sequence goes on along the minus strand of JBBBDQ010001462.1, from coordinate 2,460,658 downwards.
ATATATATATATATATATATATATATATATATCAACATGCAGTGTGGGCATAGAAGAATCCAAAGGAGTATCCTGTACATACAGGGAGCTCTAAACATTTATGCATATAAATACATACAGAGCAAATATAAGAAAAATTAAGGCAGACATGTTATTTCATGATAAATTGGAAGTATAGGCCTATTTCAGGCGAACCATCATCAGCTTCCATCTTTATTTTACAAAGGATTTTACACGAATGGGATTCATAAAAACCTAAAAAACGAATAGAAATAACGGCCGCACCCTTAAAAGATGTATTTTTCTTAAATTTTGACTTTTAAGTGAGGACGGTTATTTCTGTTCGTTTTTTAGGACTTTGTGAATCTCATTCGTGTAAAATCCTTTGTAAAATATGGACGGAAGCTGATGGTGGTTCGCCTGAAATAGGCCTAAACTTTCGATTCACCATGAAATAACCTGTCTTCCTTAATTTTTCTTATATATATATATATATATATATATATATATATATCTGTGTGTGTGTGTGTGTGTGTGCGCACAAAAACAGAAAAGCACTCTATGTACCTATGTGCCTTTATTTGCCATTAAAACTATTTTAGGATAAATATTTGTGTAAAATATTTATACTCTAATATATATATATATATATATATATATATATGGGTGTGTGCGTGGGTGTGTTATTGCTTATATTTTATGACAGAACCTTTTGAACAGAGCCTTGACAGCTATTAACCAAGGCGACTGCACAAAATGCGCACCATATATCAGACTTGACAACAGTTTAATGCCGACCACACTTTTATACTTTTCAAATGTTTTATCCTGTTTATTAGTTCATAAATCAGCCGAGAGCCTCGTATGTTCGCCATTCGAAACGAAGTCACTCGCTTCTTACAGACGCTCTCTTGCCAACATACAAAGCCCGTTGGCCCGACACCCAAATTGTGATGCAGATAGCTTTGACCGACCTGTTTCCGGTTTTATAGCATCCAACTTATTCAGAAATAACCAAACTATCAGCTTACGACCGTTTTCTGTGACTTCCGTTAATTTGTCCGCCACACTCTTTAAAATAGTTATACATGGACCAATCGAAACCAAATTTTTGGGGAGAATGGCGGACAGGTAAGGTGATTTTCTAATCGCAGCTTAGATGTGGCACAAAGCCGAAAGAATGGGACACCCAGTGAGGATCGAACCGGACTCACTACTCAATTGTAATGATTATTGTGAGACAAGTTTGCTATTACACCAACTCGAGGTGCCCCAGAGTCGATTTTCTAAGCTTCGCTTAGAAGTGGCAGAAAGCCGAAAGTATAGGGTACCCAGTGAGGATCGAACTTACTACTCGGTTGTAATAGATTTTAGCAAGACAAACTTGTTGACCATTACACTACGTCGATGTACCCCTGTGTGGGCAGGAAAGGGGGTGCAACCTATGGATGATTTTACTAGGGTGCGTACGCGAGTACAATAAATTTTCATTCATTCTTTTTAGAAAAATTAAGTTTTATTATTTAACATACGAAATATTTTAAAAACAATTTGAAACCATCCTGTACATATATAAATTTACCATCCGCCAGTGCATTAAATACTGCTGCTATATCTGGTCAGATGCTCCTGCTATCTATCTAGGAGTCCTTGACAAAATCCAGCGGAGAATCTAATGTGATCGATCCCGACTTGGCAGCTCAGATACAGTCACTTTCTCACCAGCGCAATGTGGCTTCCCTGTGTTTCTTCTACAAATACTTTCACGGCTTCTGCTCCGATGAACTTAGCTCACTGGTTCCCCCTATGTATGATTTTACTCGAGCCACAAGATTAGCAATTAGGTCCCACCCTTTTACTGTGAAATGAATAAAATGTAAACGTAAATTCTACTCTACCAGCTTCTTTTCTCGCACTTCCCGCCTGTGGAATTCCATTCTATTTACTTGCTTCCCCGACAGCTACAATCTCCAAGAATTTAAATGTAAAGTCAATAGTCATCTCCTATCTCACTAACTTGCATCCTCTCTCTCTCATGCTTCTTTCTCCGTCTACTCCACTCTCATCAGTATTCTCATCCTTCTCTTACCCACTTCCTGACACCCCTGTAACCTCTTTCTCATAACTTTCCTTCTATGTAACCCCCGGCTCACCAGTGGTAGTAAAATGGCTTGCTTGGGGCGATATGATTATAAAAAAATTCCTTCCATCTTAGTGGCTTTGTTGTCTTGCATGGGATTAAATGATTAAAAAAATAATAAAAATATTACCGATTTTACAACAGCCTTATATATTGTGTTGCTCTCGAAGATTTTGTTGGTTGAATTCTGTTATTAAAAAAATAACAGGACGAAAAGTGTGACACTGAGATCCGAAGACACATTAGCATGGCTAAAGACGCATTCAAAAAGCTAAGCAGAGTATTGAGAAACAGGAAAAACAACCAGTACTGAATTTTATGAAATATCTGTCCTCCTTTATGTCAGCGAATGCCGGAGAATCTCCTCAAAGATGGAAGAAAGACTCGAAGCAACATAAATGTGGATCTACAGAAAGATGATGAGGATACCATGTGAGAAATGGCGAGGTTTTCTAAAGAATGGAAACGATAAGGAAACTTACACTTAACGTTCCGAAGAGACAGCTGAAGTTTCTTGGACACGTAATAAGAGAGGAGGGCTTGGAGAATCTGATACTCACAGGGTAGATAAAAGGAAAGTGAGACTGGGGAAAACCTGTCACTCTTTCTCATAACTTTTCTCCTATGTCACCCCCCTGCGCACCAGGGGCAGTAAACTACGTTGCTTCAGGCGATATGATTATAAAAAAAAGAATTGGAACTCAAGAAGAAAATATGGATAAGCTGAGATGGTGACTCTAAGCATTACCTTAAACGAAAGGTTAGGAAGGAAACTCCCATCAAATACTAGAAAGAGTGAGTACAGTAGACTTGTGAAGTATAATCTTCTGAAAAAACTATCTTAAGAGAAAGGATTTTATAAATTTCAAACGATAGTATCAGTTTAGTCAATAAATACCGAATGTTTTCTGTAGGGAAACGGTTATTCAATCCGTTACCATAATTATTAATAACCAGCCGCGTTTTCAAAATCAGGCACATTATTTGGCAATAGGTAAAAACAATTTATTTTAATTTAAATTCATATCATTAATATAACAATGGGATTTAATTACTTTTTTTTTCTTTTTTTTTTTTTTTTTACTCATATCACCCCAAGCAAGGCGGTAACGCCACTGAAGCGCAGGAGGCTACGTAAGAGTGAAAAGATTGGAAAAGAGAAAGCCGGGAACCACATCCTAAACAAGGAACAAGAGATGAGCCTCTTCATCTGTTCAATAGACGTAGGTGGAGTGTGAACCCGGCGATAGTTTAGTCTATCTACTCCAATTGAAAAAAAAAAAAAAAAGAAAAAGAAAAAAAAGTGAAAAGATTGGAAAAGAGAAAGCCGGGAACCACATCCTAAACAAGGAACAAGAGATGAGCCTCTTCATCTGTTCAATAGACGTAGGTGGAGTGTGAACCGGGCGATAGTTTAGTCTATCTATTCCAATTGAAAAAAAAAAAAAGAAAAGAGTGAAAAGATTGGAAAAGAGAAAGCCGGAAAACACATCCTAAACAAAGAACAAGGGATGAGCCTCTTCACCTGTTCAATAGACGTGGGTGGAGTGTGAACCGGGCGATAGTTTAGTCTATCTACTCCAATTGATAAAAAAAAAAAGAAAGAGTGAAAAGATTGGAAATGAAAAAGCCGGAAACCACATCCTAAACAAGGAACAAGGGATGAGCCTCTTCACCTGTTCAATAGACGTGGGTGGAGTGTGAACCGGGCGATAGTTTAGTCTATCTACTCGAATTAAACTTTCATCTTAATAGCATTCGCATTGTATCGCAATACTTAGGGCATCATTCTACGATTGCTATGACGCAGCTTAGATCCGAAATAAAGAATATGCCTAAGTCCCGATTTAAAATTACAACTCTTTTACTCGGCACTTCCTTTCCATGGTAGCTCCTTTACAGATTAGGCTACAGAAACCTGCCAGTTACAGTAAAGCCAATCTAATCGTATACATTTTATAATATTCGTTTCGGGGTATTTGATAGGAAGTGATCTTCGTTTATATACACTAGTATTATTAGGATGTGCATTTTGGTGTCATGAATATCGGCTAGAAACGAGAAATCGGAGAGCCGAGTTCGAAATCCAGTTGAATTCGTTGCATTCATTTACGCTCAAATAATCTTGAGAAAGGTATTAATGTGTCAACCAAATGCAGGCGACAATTCTACTCACTGAGCTTCTTTTCTCGCGCTTCCCGCCTATGGAAATCCCTTTCATATACTTGCTTTCCTGACGGCTATGACCTCCAAGAATTTAAATACAAAGCCAATTCCTATCTCTTATCGACTTAACTCCAGCCCTTTCCACATCACCATGTGTATCTTGTTCTTTTCCTTTCTCCCTACCTTCGTAACTGTCTTCAGACCTGCGTTCACATCCTTCTCTTACCCTTTCTCTTTCACCCCCTGTAGCTGGTTCGTCTTTCTCTTCACTCTTTCTACATCACCACGTGTATCTTGTTCTTTTCCTTTCTCCCTGCCTTCGTAACTGTCTTCAGACCTGCGTCACATCCTTCTCTTACCCTTTCTCTTTCACCCCCTGTAGCTGGTTAGTCTTTCTCTTCCCTCTCCCCCTGTCTAAAACTTTATCTCTCTTATAGAGCCCCCTGCACATCAGTGACGGTACTGCCTTGCTTGGGATGAAATGATTAACAAAAAACAAATTTTTCTTTTAGCTATAGGTTAAATAGCTGATTGGGTTCTATAGCCTTGGTTGGCAACCAGTCTATTGCAGAAAGAAACGGCAACCTACTGCAAGAAAATTTTCTGCTTTGTCAGTCATGACCCGAAATAGACATGATCGCCCAGGCATGTATCACGTATGGTACATAACTGACTTAATATTAGTAACATTGTAATAGTAATATTAGTAACATTGTAATAGTAATATTAGTAACATTGTAATAGTAATATTAGTAACATATTAGTAGTAAGATTAGTTGAAACAATTGTGTACCCTTAAAAGTAGATATTTTTCATTTTTTTTGTCTGGATTTTTTTTTCAGTTGTCCGAACAGACAGTTTGAAAGGGCGGCGAGGAAGATTACCATCAAAACCGAAAAGCCCACAAGAGTCTCCACCGTCCCCGCCCGTCAGCCTTATCACTGCGCTTGTGCGTGCCCACGTGGACACTTCTCCCGACATTCCTAATCTTGATTACAGCAAGGTAAGTAATACAAAATTAAAAATAAATAATTATGCGCAATATATATATATATATATATATATATATATATATATATATATTCAAAATAATAACTAAATAGACTCTGCAAGTATTTAAGTTTTAAATTTATACTAAGATAAACCTTAAGAAAAAACATTAACAAACAGAACCTAATTCCGTTACAATCCGGTGCACTAAGGCGTTGGATAAGAGGGGAGAAAAAAAGAAATCCACGGAATAAGGACAAGACATACGATACTCCGCAGTAAAGAAAAAAAAAACCCAAACGGAACCTACCACAAAAAAAAGAAAGAAAAAGTGCTCGATACAAAGTACAAACGAAATGCAAAAGTACAGCAAAGACGAGCCGTAGTGTGAAACCGCGGTAGGTTTTGGCTAGCTTGAGATTCTTTGTGTATATATATATATATATATATATATATATATATATATATATATATATATATAATGAACTTAATCACAGTAAGTCCACACTAATAATAACAAACTAAACATCCGAAAATAATGGTAGCTTAACAGTAATATAAACCGTCTTGTAAAACGGCGAGTACTACCTCGCGGGTTAAATAAAAGGGGAGAAAAAAAGGGACAAACACCGCACAAGAACAATACGTCTAGTGCCCGTTTGAAAGAAAAAAAAAAAACAAGACGTAACGTTAACAGCAAAGTGCTCGATACGAAAGTACAAAAGTACGAAAGTAGAGCGAGAATACAATGCAAAAAATCTAGAATTGAGCCGTTTGTGTGAAACCCCGGTAGGTGGTGGCTCACTTCTAGATTTTTTTGTATTATATATATATATATATATATATATATATATATATACACACACAATGTGCACTGTATATATATATATATATATAGCATAGTGATGATCCACGTATACTGTCTTAATATGTATAGGAAAGAATATTAAAACGTTTTGAGTTTAAAAATGTGTTTTTTTTTTACAGTATTTATTTCTACTGTTATATTTTATCTGATGAAGGACGAAATAGGACGTTTTTTGTAGAAATAAACAAATACTGTCAAAAAACACATTTTCAAACTGAAAACGTTTTAATATTCTTTCCTATATATATATATATATATATATATATATATATATGCAGGGTGTCCATAATGTTTGTGTGCATTTTAAAGATTTATAACATTATGTGTATTTGCGATAGAAATAGTTTGTAAAAAGGATTACAAACAAGTAAATGTATATTTTTTAAGGTTTTACTGAAATTTTATTTAAGTTTCCACATGTTTGCCATCATTAGCAATACAAAAGGTAAACCGATTTTGTCGTTCACGGAAAACAATTGCCAACTGATTTACAGTAGTGCCTTAAATCACTTTAAATATTTTAACTTTCAAAACTTCTTATGAACTCGGTTTGCTTGCATACACAATTGTTTTCACATATCCCCATAAAAAAATCTAATGGAGTCAAATCTGGCAAACGTGGAGGCCAATAAAATGGTTCACACCTTCCGATCCATCTGTTTACTTATCTAAAAATTGTTGCACATTTTGTGGTAAAGAATTATTCAATAACTATACGTAAAACTAGGTACATTAAACTTTATAACAGTTTTTACAGATTATTTCTATCACAAATACAAATAAAGTTATAAATTTTCTAAAGTGCACACGAATTTTATAGACACCCTGTATATATATATATATATATATATATATCCTTAAAAAGAGAAGACGTCATTTTGTTAAACCCAAACCCGAGGAACCTTTCAGCCAACACTTGTCAAGGGTTACGTTGGCACAAATTTATAAATGGGTATAGAAAAGGACACGACAAAAAGGGAATGCTTGCAATACTGGGAGAAGATGGAATTCGTTTAAAAATAAATTTTTTGAAAAAATATTAAGAAGTGAGGGGGGGTGTTCCTGCGCTCCTTGCAATTACTGGCGAGTTTGTGAGTGTAACATTTTTTCTTTTTTATTTCACTCTTGTGGGATTTATATGTTTACACCCACCTCACTTCTTAATATTTTTTTCTTGTTAAAGCATTTGTTGAGTAAAACAAATCAAATTACTTTAATTAAATTGTTTATTTTCTATCAATATGCCTCATAAAAGATAAAGTAGTTTTTGTCCTCATACATTTGCACAGTACTATATATATATATATATATATATATATATATATATATATATGAAATTAATTATTTAATTTTAATTTTAAACCACATAAACCTTTGACAGTCTGACCATATACACCGCACAGTTAATTGATAGATAGATAGATAGATAGATAGATATTCACAGACTGAGTTTGCTATCTATCTATCTATCTATCTATCTATCTATCTATCTATCTATCTATCTATCTATTTCAGTCTGTGCTTATCTATCTATTGTTATTGTTGTTGTTATTGCTGTTGTTGTTGTTGTTGTTCTTCTTCTTCTTCTTCTTCTTCTTCTTCCTTATTTTGTCTCTAAAGTTTCTATCATCCATTCGTATTATTTTTCTTTTTCTAGTATAAGGAACTGTCAGGTGAAGACAGTCCGACTGCAGAAGTAGACAGAGTTCGCCTTTTCTACGACATTCTTGTGTCTTCTGTTGACGTCATCAAATGTTGGGCCGAGAAAATTCCTGGCTTCCACGATTTGTGCAAAGAGGACCAAGAACTTCTCTTCCAGTCGGCCACACTTGAACTTTTCGTCTTACGAGCCGCCTACAGGTAGGCACATCGTCTTCATTCATTCATTCATTCATTCAATCAATCAATCAATCAACTTATGTGATTCAGCAAACCTACCTCGAGCTAATTAATATCCAATTATATGTTACTGATGTAATAATTACTTATATATTTATTCGGGGTGTGCGTTAAGGTGTAAAAGATAGCGGCCCGGAATGAGAAGTCGGAGAGCCGAGTTGCATTCACTCACGCGTGGATTAATGGAAAGATACGAATCCATCTCTTCTCCCTTCAGCTATGGGTTGAATAGCAAGACAGATATAGCCTTGTTTGGCAACCAGTTTACCACTGAAAGACAATGGCGAACTACTGCGGGAAAAATTTCCTGCCTAGTGAGTCATGGATCGAAAGAGACATGATCGCCCAAGATTGATCACGTATGGCACTTAACTGACTGATTTTTTATTCGTGTAGCTGGAATATAAGCGATTCTGTGCATAAGACCTGTATTCGGAACACATCATAGTCGATTTGTAAAGATTATTTTTCCAATATATTGGGAAAATAATCTTTGTTTTGTTTTCTTACTTGAAACGTTATTTTTCGTGGATACTCGTGTGTGAGATAGATGCCCAGTTTGAACCGGCAGTAGTAACTGAGTTCTCCTTTGTAGGAGAAATCATTGTTTGAAACGTCATGCTTCAGTGCATAAATATTTTTATTTATTACTTTAAGGGAACGTAGGTTCAAGCATATTTGGTTTGATCAAGTTTTCTCGGGTGCACAGAACAATGAAGGTAATACACAATGCTTAAAAAACAAAACAAAAAAAATGACGCATCTATTTCAAACACGGCTATCAAATAAAAATAACCTGGACTATATATATATATATATATATATATATATATATATGTGTGTGTGTGTGTGTGTGTGTGTGTGTGTGTGTGTGTGTGTGTGTGTGTGTGTGTGTGTGCAAGCGCGTGTGAAAAAACACTATATAAATTTATCTCTATCAAGAACAATTTTGGGGTAAATATGCATAATAAAGTGGAAAAAAGTTTTCGTGTGATACGTTTCGTTCTTTGGGACTTCATCAGACTAAATGTGTTTACGTTGATGCTACTATTCATGCGAACAAATTTGAGACGCTATAAATTTTTAAAGTGTATATACATACACATATATATATATATATATATATATATATATATATATATATATATATATATTAGTTTAGAACGTACAAATTATAATTTACGACAAAAGTGTACATTTTGTTTCGACATCGAAAGAACAGTGTCTCATCAGGTAGTTACAACATTATTAACCACTTGATGAGATATTGTTCCTTCGATGTCGAAACAAAATGTACACTTTTGTAGTAAATTATCATTTGTACGTCTCTAAACTATAATTTATAATAAATATTCATAGCCCTATTTCTATATTAAGCATTGTTTTAAATTAATGTTTTGAACGTTGGATATATATATATATATATATATATATATATATAATTTTCTGTGATGAAAATCTTTTTTGACTTCTGCCGGTATAAAATCTTTTGTCATTTGAATTTGTTGTGAATAAATTTTTGTTCCTGAAGATGTGAGATTTTTCTCGTAGAAATGGCTGTTCAACTAATTTAAACATCAAAACTTTGTTTTATTTTCTAATTGGCTCTATAAGTCGAATATAAAAATTGCACTGAGCCCTTCATCTTCATCAATTTTAATATTAATGAAATTAATATTAATTAGGATCAGGTTTTTCGGAGTTACCAACCTGCTTATGCTTTTCGATTTTATATATATATATATATTAAATACGAAAAAGGTAAAATCCCAAAAACCAGATCTTATTAATATTAATTTTACCAATATTAAAAATGATCCAGGTGAAGGGCTCGATGTAAATAGTGTTATCTATTTTACAGAGCCAAATATGTATATTATATCAATAAATTCCGAAAATTGCATTTTGTTGAAATTTTGTTGAATAGCTATTTCAGGGAGAAAACTCTCCATTCATCAGCAATGATCCAAAACAAAAAATTATTAATTTAAATATGTTACAAAAATTCACATACAGGAAAGGGCCCAAAAACATATCCATATCCAGGAAGTTGAAAAAAAAAGTGGGGTAGTGGTTAAGAAAGAAAAAAATTATTTAAAATTTGTCGCCCAAACATAATATATATATATATATATATATATATATATATATATATATATATATATATATATATATATATATATATATACATATATATATACATAATACATATATATATATATATATATATATACATATACATATACATATATATATATATATATATATATATATATATATATATATATATATATATATATATATAATATATATATATATATATATATATATATATATCAGTGTGTCTGTGTTATATTTGTTGATATTTATTGCATCATTTCGGCCGATTTATCCTCTGGCCTTCCTCAGATGTACTTTACATAAAGCAGTTATGAAAAATCTAATACCTAATTAAGCTCCAAATATCTGTGCGCACAGCAAAACATAACAAAACAGTGATATACTTGAGGAAGGCTGGAGAAACTACTAATCGAGACGTATTTATTTCTCCATATTCTATTAATTTTCTTTATCTTTTTCTTTAATTTAGAGTGCAACCCGACTCGGACAAAATTATATTTTGCAACGGATTAGTATTACATCGATTGCAATGTTTACACATGTTTGGTGATTGGATCAATTCAATAATCGAATTCGGCATGTCATTGCACCGAATGACCCTCGACATCTCATCGCTAGCCTGCATGGCCGCCCTGTCCATGATCACATGTAAGTGAACCTCTAGATATATTTTACACTCACTCACACACACACACACACACACACACACACACACACACACACACACACACACACACACACACATATATACATATATATATATAATTAAATTAATTACTAACCGTTGTGATGTAGTGAATATCAACTCTGAACGACAAATTGAGGAACCGAGTTCGAATTCCAGTTGAATTCCTTGCATTCACTTACGCACAAATGCCCTTGAAAAAGGTAGTAATCCATCTCTTTCCTCTAGTTATGGGTTAAATAATAGGACAGATTGGGTTCTATTGTCTTGGCCGGCAACCAGTCTACCACAGAAAGTAAGGACAACCTACTGCGGGATAATCTTCTGCCCAGTCAGTCATGTTTCTTTCGAGACATGATCGCACAAAACGTGTATCCCGAATATCTGACTGACTGACTGACCCCGAACAATTCCTTTCTTTCTGAATTTAATGCATTCCCATACAAAAATCTTTATCAATGCATTTATGTCCTCAATGATACAGCCCGGTGGATAGAAGCGTTGGTTGGATTCAGTAATTTGACCCGAAGAGTTGTGAGTTCAAGACGTGGCAAACAAAATAGAACGAGAACAAACTACCCCAGTGTTTGAAATAAACTGTTCGGTTCAAAAATCTAATCACCTGAAGAAGGTCGGGGCGTACAAAGGCTGAAAGGTTGTGAATATGGCAATAAAGATGAGCACAACAGTCGGAACATTGTAAATAATGTAAATACCACATCTGAGAAATATAGACAAGTATCGATGTATTTATATTATGCATATAACTATTTTGTATTGGTAATTATTTTACTAAATCCTGACCCTTGACAATCCCTTTCATCCAGATTTTATTGCATTAATACACCTAATTGGTTCGGTCTGGAAGGAGAATTTTGCATTCAAAACCCAAAGAGGGTGGTTTGTGGCACGCTATGAGCACCAGGTCTTCCACAAAACGTGGTTGGTCCTGCACAAGCCTTCATTATAATCAAATCCTATGTCCGATTTCTGTTTGGTTCTAAGAAGGAAGAAGCTGCACCCTTATGTGTCTAAAACGTCGGGAGAGCCCAGTGTTATACATAAAATTATTTTTAATAAGAACAAATACTGATAAAACACATTGTTATTGAAAATCAGGCATATGAAGCCTTTTCCGACCAGTAGGCTGCATGAGATACAGCTCATCATGAGGTAGTTCGTTCTACTAAAATAATACAAGTGACTGAAGATCATTTTTATATTACGGCAGAAGACCACACGCATAAGCGTCTGTCTTAGAAATGGGAGGAGAGTTGATTTTGTTTAAGATTCTTTCTATAAAGAAAAAGAAATCAGTCTTACTATAATATTATCATTATGTGACTATCATACACTGCTGTAAAGGGTTAATTTCGAATTTATTCATTTTACGATACAAAAATATGATGTTGTTTAGTTTTTTTGTTTTTGTTTTGTTTTTTTACGCATATTTTGAACTGAAGTAGGAGCATTCAGGTATAATATGTACACCAAACAGTGCGGGATTTAACTATAAACATACCAGGCTCAGCTTAATATTTAGGGGACATATACTCAAGGTGTATAACATTTTTGACACTCTCATAGACTTTTCTTACACCTTCATTCATTGTAAGCTCTAAACAACCCTTCAGTAATCTTAAACACTCGTCGTCATCTTCGGCTTTATTCAAATTGCTTAATTTTTCTTTACACGTACGTATACGATTTGGAGGGGCCCTCACAAGGGGAATAACCTAGGGCTGCTCGTTATCTAAAACTTATCCTGGAACCATTCTCCCACAAAATGTGGTTGATCCTGCACAAATCAGTAAGTTAAGTACCATACGTGAAACACGCTTGGGCGATCATGTCTCGAAAGAGACACGACTGACTGGGCAGAAGATTATCCCGCAGTAGGTTGCCATTGCTTTCTGCGGTAGACTGGTTGCCAGCCAATGCTATAGAATCCAATCTGTCCAGGTATTTAACCAATAACTGGAGGGAAGAGACGGATTAATACCTTTCTCAAGGGCATTTATGCGTAAGTGAATACAATATATTCAGCTGGAATTCGAACTCGGCTCCCCGATTTTTCGTTCTGAACCGATATCCACTGCACCACAACGCACATCCTCCTGCACAAGGCTTCATCATAATCAAATCCTATGTCCGATTAATTTGGGTGTTCGATTCTAAAACGTTAAAGGTGAACATAACAAAACGTTATTTTGCTGATAAAATTAGTGTCAGCATTCATAAACCAAATTGTACATAAATATTATTGAAACCTTTTTCATAATGAAATTATTTTAAGTGAATCTTATTTTGTTGTTACTTTTTTTCAGTACGCCATGGTTTACGTGAGCAGAAAAAGATGGAGGATCTGCAAATGAAGGTCATAGACACACTGCGCGACCACTGCATCTACAACAGCGAAGCCCAAAAGAAACCTCATTTCTTCTCGCGTATTTTGGGTAAAATCGCCGAGCTTCGGTCGTTAAGTCGGGAGGGATTGCAAAGGTTGTTCTACTTCAAATTGGAAGACGCCATTAAAGCCCCTCCAGTAATAGAAGACATGTACTTGAACAGCCATTTGCCGTTCTAGTTTTCAAAAAAACATGAAATTTCAAACAAAAAACTAAATGAAATCTGGTTTTTAAAGTGAGAAAGAAAGAAGTTCAGTAAAATTATATCAGGAGTGAAAGGAAGAAAGAAAGACATCAATTACTATGAGAATTTACATATATTATGTATGTATAAAACAATAATGATGTTGGACAAACCCTTCGACCACGTGACGTGTTATATTATTTTTTTACCCATTGATTCCTAGTTTGCACATATTGTGTCAATTTGGAATATTCTGGACATTTTGAATCGTTTCCTTTTTCTTCTGGGGCAGAAGAAAACATATGTGATTACAAAAAAAAAAAAATGGAAGAGTTGTTAAGCAGACGATCTTAACTTTAATTAAAAACGAGGTATAGAAGAATGATGTACCAAGGAAATACAATGAATAAAAATGAAAGAGAAAGACACTTTTGTCTCAAATTTAAAAAGAAAAATGAACGAAAAACCAATGCCACGCATTTAAAAGAAATTGTATACAGAAACAAGAGGATGTAAGCACTGTAAAATAACCAAAAATCTATATTGCGAGATCTTTTATTTTTCTTTTCAGAAATATGATTTGGGAGCAAGATATATATATATATATATATATATATATATATATATATATATATATATATATATAAAGAAGCAAAATCATTTCATCTGCAGACAAGGGACGTTTTGCTTTCAAATGAAAATACAAATTAATGAACGATATGTTTTTTTCCTCTCATAAAAGAAATGACATGTCAAACGAATTGAACAATTTTTGATTTAAAAAAAAAAAGATATTTATCTTTTTTAAAACTTAACGTTTATCAATTCTCTCAATTTCTTGAAGTGTCTTTCTTTCTTCCTTTTTTCCACGATCTCTTCTTCTTTCCCCCCTCTCTCTCTCTTTCCCCTCCATTATCTTTAAATAATGATTTCTCCCCTCACTGATTTTATTTTTTATTATTCTTATGTATTTATTGTCTGTGAGCAACTAGGCGACACCACTTGATTGTTATATATATATATATATATATATATATAATCATCTGAAGATCGCATTTAAACATGAAACAGACTATGTCCACTTTTATATTTGCATACGCTCTATCCCTGATATTGAGCACTTTAAGCCATAATTATAACATACCTTATGACTTTATTTTTATCATGCAGACATATATATATATATATATATGTGTGTGTGTGTGTGTGTGTGTGTGTGTGTGTGTGTGTGTGTGTGTGAAAATTTTTCAAACATTTTTTTAAATAGTCGAAAAGCTTTACTTTTGTTGGGATATATTGCATACACATAATATATATCAGTTCATAAATGACCTTTAATATAAAGCTAGAAATATAAAACTTAATTTAAAAGGTATTTAAAATCCCTTCTGGTTAATTGACTTAAATCAAAATTTAAGATAATATTCATTTAAAAAGAAATAACGTTATTTTAATTAATTCTCATTGTTGCCTATCTAGTGGGGGTGATGTCCATGATTGAATTTTGTTTGAGGTGAGTAAAAAGCGATGCAGGTTCAAAATATCTTCTCCGCACTCCCCAGAAGATCAGGCTGTATGGTGGGTACCGAAAACGGCTGGATAAGGATGTTAAACTTTCTTGTAAATAACACGTCAGCCAAACTGATTTAAATTCAAAGTTTTCCTTTACCCAGCTAGGTTGCCATCTATCTTTTTTACTGTCTATAGCCGGTAGGATGTGGTGGGTCAGCAGAATAGGCAATTTGATGACTTCCCCGAGGGCATTAGGTCGAACTAAATGCAAGAGAGAAAATTTAAACTCGGAATGACGGTTCCATAAACGTTTTTTTTTTTTTTTTGGTTACACGAAAATTAACCCTTTTATAAAAAAAAAGTAAAAGGAAGAATGATTTATTCCGATTTGAAATACGCAACAAAGTTGTTTCTTTTTTTATCGGGAGGATTTTTCTAAGACTCTCCTCTATATAAAATACCAACTTCATTAATAGACCAATTTAATGTCATAAATGTAGAAGAACCTTGTCTTATATTTTTCTTTTCTCTTTTTTTTTTTAATCGTATCACCCCGAGCAAGGCGGTAACGCCACTGATGTGCAGGGGGCTACATAATAGTGGAAAGATTACGTATATATTTTTTTTTATTATAATATTGACCGCAAGTCTCCTCAAAGCTCTAGCGCCCCCCCTTAGAATTCATGACAATAATGTTGTTTGATGTATAATTTCGATTCTTCCAGCCTTTTCGCAAAGGTCTTCGAATAAATAGGGCTACTTTTTCACGTGTACCCCTATTTGTTTTCAGATATCTGATAAAGTCCACACACTTACCCCACTTTTTTTTACCTCTTTCGGTTTCATTGTATTTTTGCTGGAAGGGCAACATTATTAAATCCCCTAACACATTTCTCTTTTTTTTTTATAATGGGTTGATCCGGTCTTTTGGCCTTGATTGGTTGACCAAATCATTTAGTTTCGATTGGGTGAATCGGTCTTCTGGCCTTTACTGGGTGATCCCTACTTCTGATTAGGTGAATCAGTCTTATGGCCTTGAATGGGTATTCTGATCTTCTGGCCTTGATTGGTTGACCTGGTTATCTAGTCTTGATCGGGTGAATCGGTCTTCTGGTCTTTACTGGGTGATACGAACTTCTGTCTCTAATTGGGTGAATCGGTGTTCTGACTTTGATTGAGTAATCTGCTCTTCAGGTTTTTATTAGTTGACCAGTTCATCTAGTTTTGATTTGTCTTCTGGTCTTTACTGGGTGATCCGGACTTCTGTCCTTGTTTGGGTGATCTGTTCTTCTGGCCTTGATTGGCTGACCCAGTCATTTTGTCTTGATTAGGTGAATCTGTCTTCTGCCCTTGATTGGATGATCTTCCAAACTTGACAGGGTGATCAGGCCTTCTAACTTTGATTGGTTGACCCAGTCATTTGGGTTTGATTTCGTGAATCGGACTTCTGGCTATAAATCAATGATCTGGTCTCCTTGGGTATGGGTGGTTCAGTCTGCTGGCCTGAGTTAGGTAATCCGTTTGAATCTCAAACCTTCAAATTATCTTATTTGTCGGTTCACTATGACAACGTCTGTTTTTTCCGCGTTTACCATTTGCCTACGTGATAAATTAACAAATCGTAATGAATCTCATGAGATGACCGAGATTTGAACACGGATCGGCTGCTTAAGAAAGCATTTTTAGTTATTATTCTCCTCTACTCACCAGACGTATATTACCTCTCAATATTTCCAAAGATTTCACTAATACTGTCGTCTGTATTCTTCCTCTGATCTCCAACCAATTTGCAATGATCTTTGAAGAATATTTCAAGTGCTCCATTGATTATGGTTACGACTGCCATAGTCAATGTCCTGAACTCACATATTTCTTTTATTTATTGATATATTTATTTATTTTCAAGGTAATTAAATCGGGCCTCTTGGCCTAGACTCAATGATCTGCTTGAATATTAAAATCCCACTGTATCATTCTTTTACTTTTTCTAAGGGCAGTTTTTGGACTGGGTTCATATTCCTTTGTATAGTCGAACGATGCCATTTGCACAGTTCCAAGGAAATAACCCATCCCACCCATTCTGTATTTATTTTTCATCCTGTAAGGATGGCATTTTCAAAGAAAAGAGAGTTACTTATCTGTGTTGAAAATTATTCCAGAGACTGTGGTGAATATACACGTTTATTCATATGATATCATATGATTTAATATGAATTTACCTAACTTAAACAACAATATTGAACTATATAAATTTATTCATATTAAAAAAGTTATTAAAATGACGATATTTAGAAAAATAGCTATCTAAAACTACTGCCTCTCACAGAAAAGTATAAGTTTATAAGTTTAAAAGTACACCTGTCTTTAAAATCGAATCTTTGTCGTAAAGATTGATATAGTTCGAATCTATTTGTTTTCTATATGAACCTAAGAGAATATTTAAGATTTGATGTTGTAGTATTACGATAACTTTTGGGTAAATGTCAAGAAAATAAGGGCATGTGAGCGGTCTGAGGATAATGAGACCATATGATAACACGATAAACATTTACGAACCTGGAAAAGTTTTGAAAAAGTTCGAAAATATTTTTGCTAAGATTTATCGACCCAAGATCACGCATTTTGCAAGAAATCGATTTTTAATAATCAGCCCGTGTCAAAATAAGCCCATTCGCATCTTCAGAAACAGAAATATGAAGGACTACAGAATGTTCGGGTAGTTTTGCTCTTTCATTGATTGAATAGACCTCACGTGAATCTGTCGGGTCAGTAACATTCGATTGTAAAAACATAAATTATAGATATTACTCCCGAGGAGACAAACGTATGTCAGGTTTGTTTAACCAATGAAAATTCTTTACACACACACACACACACACACACACACACACACACACACACACACACATATATATATATATATATTATTTTTACTGTCCAAGAACTAGAGTTTAATAAAAATCTACAGCCATTTAACTATATATATATATATATATATATATATATATATATATATATATGTATGTATATATGTATGTATGTGTGTATCTATGTATATATTGTTTAATTACATTTGTGTTAAAAAGTGTTCAATATAATTATATTGTAGAAGTTTTGAATATTTTCCATTTGTAAACGAGTTATAACGCGACCTAGGTTTCTACCATGAGCGGTGTCTTCAGGGGATTTGCAATAATAGTTATTGCAAATCGCGTGATGACACCACTCATGTAGAAACCTAGGTCGCGTAATAACTCGTTTACAAACGGAATATATATATATACATATATTAAAAAGAACAGACGTCATATTATTTAAACCCGAGAAACCTTTCCGCCAACTCTAATCAAGGGTTCTCGTTGGCTTTAATTTTAAAATTAAAGCCAACGAGAGCCCTTGATAAGAGTTGGCCGAAAGGTTCCTCGGGTTTAAATAATATGACGTCTGTTCTTTTTAAAGCCATTAGTAATTTCTGTGGGTACAAATCATTATATATATATATATATATATATATATATATATATATATATATATATCAGCATGCGGTGTTGATATGGAAGAATCCAAAGGAGTATCTTGTACATACAGTGGTAGGATAACTCTCTAAGAGATCTCTAAATATATATGTATATTCTCAGTAAAATAAATATATATGTAGATTCGTGTAAAATTCTTTGTACAATAAAGACGGAAGCTGATGATGGTTCGCCTGAAATAGGCCTAAACTTCCGATTTACCATGAAATAACGTTTATTTTAATATCATGCTTATTAAAGTTGTTTTTGTTTTGTTTTGTTTTTTCCTTATCGTTTTATGGTCAGTAAATTTTTAAATTTTTTATCAAGTAATGAATGTAATTCTCAAGTTTGAAAGATAGATTTACATGTTTTTTTTTCTGCTATCTATGAATACGAAATGTATTCTTGTCCAAATAAGTCTAGTAATATCTCTCACATCATCAATTACTTCATGTGAACATCAGAACAAATCACACCTATATTTCCTTTTCTCCCCTACATCCTTGATAATATCCACACACACACACACACACACACACACACACACACACACACACACACACACACACACACACACACACACACATATATATATATATATATATATATATATATATATATATATATATATATATGAACATGTTTCGTTAAAACGACCGACAAGGACAATTTTATTAATTTTTTTAATGTAATTTTTCCACTATTCTTACAAGTTTTCTTTTTTTTTTCTGGTGATAAGGAATGTAAAAATGTTCCATAGTTAAATTGCACACGGACTTTATGGACACCCTGTATATCAATAGATAGGTAGATATCAGTAGCGAAGGGACCTTCTTGATTATTTTTAAAAATAATAGTTTTTTCGTCTAATAAAATATTAATTAATCTCTTATTTTATAGTCCTCTTTGTTTTCGTGATATTTTTTAGCTTATCTCTTATTTGTTCCTCAGAAAAAAATTTAACAAGTGATATTAATATTGTCGTGTAAGCAGGGAAGGGGCTGCGATCTTGATACCTTTATTGCGGCAGTTCTATACATAGGCACAGATAAGCGTGAAAGAACTAGTTTAAGGGGCCTAAATTTGAATGAGAGAGAAAAAATATGGAGTTAACTTCTTTATTTGAGGGCAGTGAGGGTGTGAAGTTTGTTGTATTTAGTTAGGGAATAATAATTAAAACGGATTTATGAGATCAAAAGCAGAAAAGTACGGAATCTTTTTGCCTGTATTCATAGATATTTCTCTTCTTCTTCTTCTTCTTCTTCTTCTCTCTCTCTCTCTCTCTCTCTCTCTCTGTATATATATATATATATATATATATATATTGATGCATGTTTCATTAAAAGTTTTGTCTATTTCTCTTATAATAGCATTAT
Source organism: Ascarosepion bandense (assembly GCA_037127315.1). Taxonomy (NCBI): domain Eukaryota; kingdom Metazoa; phylum Mollusca; class Cephalopoda; order Sepiida; family Sepiidae; genus Ascarosepion; species Ascarosepion bandense. The sequence goes on along the minus strand of JBBBDQ010001462.1, from coordinate 2,440,791 downwards.
CGTTAAAAGTAGAAAGAAAATCACAATGTTTTCTAATCCTTTCTGAGCTTTCGGCAAACATCAGCCATTATCAAAGATAACAATTATATTAAGTGTATTAAACATTTCGCCGACGAACAATAGTAGTAGTCTATTTTCTTTGAATCTATATGGATGCATAAATATTCATCTGATGTTAATAGAACAATCTTCATTGTAATATAACAGACCTACAAAGTACATATTAATATACATATTATATATAATATGCACCTGATGATTGCGTAATGCATGAAACTCGTATCTTAAACTTAGGATAATATATATATATATATATATATATATATATATATATATATATATATATATATATATATATATATATATATATATATATATATATATATATATATATATATATATATATATAGCGTTTCACCCCGAGCAATGCATGTCACTGCCACTACTGTGCAGGGGGCTACGTAGAGTGGAGAAAGGCTGATTAAATATAGGAAATAACAGAGGGTGGGTGATAGGCGGGTGAGGATACCGAGAATGAGGGTTGGGTAGATGAGAGTGTTCTGAGAATAGTTGGGAGTTAGTGTGATAGGAGGTGTGTATTGACCCTACATTTAAACACCTGGAGATTGTAACTGTCGGGAAAGCAGACTTGTGGAAGGGAGTTCCACAGGCGGGAAGCGCGAGTAAAGAAGCTGTTGGAGTAGAATTTACGGTTACATCTTATTTGTTTAACTGTAAAAGGGTGGGACCTAGTTGCTAATCTAGTATCTCGTGTAAATTCGTATGTATATGTATATATATATATATATAAAATTGTATATATATATAAAATTGTAATATAAGACGACCTCCAATTTTTGATTTGGGGATTTAAAGGTCCTCTTATACGCGGAAATACACGGAATATATATATATATATATATATATATATATATATATATATGTGCCGTCTTATATTACAATTTTAAAAAAGAGACCTTAAATTCTGAGAGATGTTTGTCGCTAGGCTAACCTCGGCCCCGGTGTCTTAAACAAAAACGCACAGAAAAAGATTCACATTATCAAATAAACTAATAATCCTAACAATTAAAACATTTCTACCTTAAATATTACCGGCATAAATTTTAAAACAAATTGCATATTCAAAGAATGATCCATATCAATGAAATCAACTTGGATCCATACAAGCTCCGCATGTATGGCTATAGAAAAATGTATGACTATATGAAAATGTATGGCTATATGAAAATGTATGGCTATATGAAAATGTATGGCTATATGAAAATGTATGACTATATGAAAATGTATGGCTATATGAAAATGTATGACTATAAGGAAATGTATGGCTATATGAAAATGTATGGCTATATGAAAATGTATGGCTATATGAAAATGTATGGCTATATGAAAATGTATGGCTATATGAAAATGTATGACTATATGAAAATGTATGGCTATATGAAAATGTATGGCTATATGAAAATGTATGGCTATATGAAAATGTATGGCTATATGAAAATGTATGACTATATGGAAATGTATGGCTATATGAAAATGTATGACTATATGAAAATGTATGGCTATACGTGAAATGTATGACTATATGAAAATGTATGGCTATATGAAAATGTATGGCTATATGAAAATGTATGACTATATGAAAATGTATGGCTATATGAAAATGTATGGCTATATGAAATGTATGGCTATATGAAAATGTATGGCTATATGAAAATGTATGGCTATATGAAAATGTATGACTATATGAAATGTATGGGGCTATATGAAAATGTATGACTATATGAAAATGTATGACTATATGAAAATGTATGGCTATATGAAAATGTATGGCTATATGAAAATGTATGACTATATGAAAATGTATGGCTATATGAAAATGTATGGCTATATGAAAATGTATATTATATGAAAATGTATGACTATATGAAAATGTATGGCTATATGAAAATGTATGGCTATATGAAAATGTATGGCTATATGAAAATGTATGACTATATGAAAATGTATGGCTATATGAAAATGTATGGCTATAAGGAAATGTATGGCTATATGAAAATGTATGGCTATATGAAAATGTATGGCTATATGAAAATGTATGGCTATATATGAAAATGTATGACTATATGAAAATGTATGGCTATATGAAAATGTATGGCTATATGAAAATGTATGGCTATATGAAAATGTATGGCTATATGAAAATGTATGACTATATGAAAATGTATGACTATATGAAAATGTATGGCTATATGAAAATGTATGACTATATGAAAATGTATGGCTATATGAAAATGTATGGCTATATGAAAATGTATGGCTATATGAAAATGTATGACTATATGAAAATTATGGCTATATGAAATGTATGGCTATATGAAAATGTATGACTATATGAAATGTATGGCTATATGAAAATGTATGACTATATGAAAATGTATGGCTATATGAAAATGTATGGCTATATGAAAATGTATGGCTATATGAAAATGTATGGCTATATGAAAATGTATGACTATATGAAAATGTATGACTATATGAAAATGTATGACTATATGAAAATGTATGGCTATATGAAAATGTATGACTATATGGAAATGTATGGCTATATGAAAATGTATGACTATATGAAAATGCATGGCTATATGAAAATGTATGTAATTATATGAAAATGTATGACTATATGAAATGTATGACTATATGAAATGTATGGCTATATGAAAATGTATGGCTATATGGAAATGTATGGCTATATGAAAATGTATGACTATATGAAAATGTATGGCTATATGAAAATGTATGACTATATGAAAATGTATGACTATATGAAAATGTATGACTATATGAAAATGTATGGCTATATGAAATGTATGACTATATGGTAATGTATGACTATATGAAAATGTATGGCTATATGAAAATGTATGACTATATGAAAATGTATGACTATATGAAAATGTATGGCTATATGAAAATGTATGACTATATGAAAATGTATGGCTATATGAAAATGTATGACTATATGAAAATGTATGGCTATATGAAAATGTATGACTATATGAAAATGTATGACTATATGAAAATGTATGACTATATGAAAATGTATGGCTATATGAAAATGTATGGCTATATGAAAATGTATGGCTATATGAAAATGTATGGCTATATGAAAATGTATGGCTATATGAAAATGTATGGCTATATGAAAATGTATGGCTATATGAAAATGCATGGCTATATGAAAATGTATGGCTATATGAAAATGTCAACATTGAGTTATTATTACGCTCACAACAATGGAATGTATTATTTTCGTACTGTTATCAGCAGTATTTTGTAACTCTCGATGAAGTATACGTTAATGGGTATTAGTACAGCAGGCTGTTTGGTTAGATATAGAAAAAGAATAATGATGAGAAGAAAAATCAGTATTCGTAAAAGATCAAATGGGGAAACGTAAACAAAACCAAGGTTTCTCTTTTAGGGGACGCGTTTAGGAAAAACATGATATAGAATCCGTTTTGGTAGTTCGTTTATTCTAATTTCTAAAGATACAAGACGCAGTGGTCTTATGCTACATTCATGAAAATTTTCTATATAATTTTTAACTCGTTTAATCTTAAGTTTGCCATATATGCGGAAATATATATATATTTTCATATATATATATATATATATATATATATATATATATATTCATATATATATTTATATATATATACATATATTTTCATATATATATTTTTTTTCATATATATATATATATATATATATATATATATATATATACTACCGTTTTAAAAAAATGATTTATTTCATACTAATTTTTAGTATTTATTGCCCAGTGAATAATTGTAAATGAAAACAGAATGGTTCTTTTGTTAATATTGCACAATAACATGTGCATAAAATGAATTTATAAATATTTAATAATTTAATAATTACCTATATTGCAGTTTCATCAATGAAAAAAAAATAAGGTGATCCGTACGAGTTCATCTTTGCTTCCTTGCCATGTAAAATTTTGCAAAGTAATAATAACAAAAGAACAATTCTATTTTTAGCAATAAGTACCAAAAATAGTATGAAATAAATAATTTCTTTTAAAATAACTGGAGTGGCCTAATAATTATGGACGGTAGTGTACACACACACATACACACACACACACACACACACACGTATATATGCATTATCCTACGTCGATAGCCCGACTTCGGATTTTCATGCACTATGCAATCATAATGTGCTTTTTATGAACTTTATAGCTCTGTTATATTACACCAAGCAGGATTATATTAACACCAGAAAAATATTTGTGTGCGTGTACTTGCATGTATATCCATATGCATATTTATTGATATTCATCTCTCTCTCTCTCTCTCTCTCTCTCTCTCTCTCTCTCTCTCTCTCTCCATCCATATATATATATATACTGAAAGAAAAACTCAACATCTAATTAAACCGTTATAATTACAGAATTTAGAATTTATCTGTTTTGTCAGACTGGGAAAAATAAGTCTCTTGCATATACATATATATATAATAAAATATGTCTTGTTTTTTTTTATTATTTAAATATAATAAAAACAAAAGGAAAAACAAATTTAAGTATATTATGCTTGACAATATTTGTTGTATTAAGGACTTTTGTTAAAAACGTAAATGCCGGAGAAGTCGGAATTCTAAAAATGTTGGTTCCCTTCACCTGGATGGATATATATATATATATATATATATATATATATATATAACATTAGGTAGACAAGTTATTTTATAATAAATAAGAAGTATAGACCTGTTTCAGGCGAACCATCATTGTATAAAATCTTCTGTACAATAAAGACGGAAGCTGATGATGGTTCGCCTGAAATAGGCCTATACTTCCGATTTACCATGAAATAACGTGTCTGCCTAATTTTTTTATATATTTGCTCCTTATTTATATACATATATATTTAGAGCTCTCTTAGAGAATTATCTTACTACTGTATGTACAGGATACTCCTTTCGATTCTTCTATATTTACACCGCATGCTTATATATATATATATATATATATATATATATATATAATCGAGTTTGCCCGTGCTTTCTGAAATTATCATTAAATCAAGACCCAAACCCACATCTCCCTTAAAGGAAGAAAAGTCATAATAAACACAAATGAATCGAACGGTATCGATAAAATTGAAACCTGAAATCGATTTCAGCTGCTGAAAACAATACAAATGACTCGATTCAAGGATTGCTTCGTCTTAAAAATCCCTCTTTTTTATCACAATTTTTACAACTGGTTCCGAGGGAACAAGGTAAAGAAAAGTTTTACATCAATGCGTTCATACGCACCCTATCAGTTGTATCTTTCTTTTTTTCCTTCTTTTTTTTTTTTTTTTGGAGTGGGAATATATATATATATGTGTGTGTGTGTGTGTGTGTGTGTTAAAGAGAGAGAGAGATGGAGCGAGTGTGCGTGTACGCTTCTCGAGTGACGGAAGGGAATTCTGACATAGTGCGTACGTTGTTAACCCTCATCAGTTAAGTGCCATACGTGAAACACGCTTGGGCGATCATGTCTCGAAAGAGACGTGACTGACTGGGCAGAAGATTATCCCGCAGTAGGTTGCCATTGCTTTCTGCGGTAGACTGGTTGCCAGCCAAAGTTATAGAACCCAATCTGTCCTGTTATTTAACCCTTAACTGGAAGGAATAGACGGATTAATACCTTTCCCAAGGGTATTTGCGCGTAAGTGAATGCAATGAATTCAACTAGAATTCGAACTCGGCTCCCCGATTTCTCGTTCGGAGCCGATATCCACTGCACCACAACGCACATCCGCTAGATAACCCTATGGGGTTCTAATAAACGCTACTGTTTCTGTGGAGGGGATTGTTAGATTGTTTGTTGCTAGTTTAGAGTTTCTCAACAACCTGCCTATTTTAATATAAGGGGGAAAAAGAGAAGAGACAAAGAAACAAACAAAGAAAAAAAAAGGGAAGTAAACAAACAAATAAGAAAACAAAAGAGAGGAAAATTTGTTTGCAAAATAAAAAATTAAGTTAAATTAAGAAGTGCGTACTAAAGGAAAACATGTTTTCCACTCAGGTTTCAACACCTGTTTTGTTTTTGTTTTTTCTCTTTTAAATAAAAAAAATAAAAATAAAAATTACTTTAAACGCAAAGTAAAGAATAAAAAAAAAACGAGAAAAAATTATTTATTATCACTCACTATTAAAAAGTCACGTGTCCGATGTTCATTTTAAAAGAGATTTAAAAAAAAAAATATATATATTTCGAAGGGATTTGCGTGTGTGAACAGACATTAAGCGTTCTTTCTCCTTACTTCCTATGTAAGAAAGTGACCCTTTTCTTTTTTTTTTTTTTGGCAAAGAATTTATTATTTATTTTTCACATTTTTTCCGAAAAGTAAAAAAAAAAAAAAAAAAAATTAAAAGAGCGATACAAATTCTAATGAACGCATATTCAAATTCACTATGCGGAATAAAAAGAACCAAGAAATTTAAACTTAAAAAAAATCTCAGTGAAAAGAAAAAAAAAATGACTAAATTTAACCTGTATCAAATGAAACACAGAAAAGTTGTACAAAATACGTTCGCTTATGATTATTTGTTAAAAAAAATTATATCGAGAAATTGAAACAATATATTTTAAAAATATCACACGTCCCAAACCCTTTAATGACCCCTCTCTCTATGTCTCTATTAAAATCCATCTTGCTCAGACCACCCCAACCCTACCCTATTGTCCAAAGCTACAACCTCTCTCTGTCTCCCTGTCTCTCTCTCTCTTCATATATATATATATATATATATATATATATATATATATATATATATATATATCAACGTATGTATAGTATTTCTTCCAAACTGTTTGTCACTTCCGGTTTTCCTTGTAACGATGGACAAATGACAAATGAGAACTTGAATTCTTTCTTGGGAAAAGAAAGAGAAAAAGAAAAAAAAAATGAAAAAGAAATTTTAATCATAAGATATAATAAAAAAAATTAAATCTGAAACCGGGTTGTACTGTTTTTTATGACTTACTAACAATATCACATTCAGTATTTCTTGTGCAAATTATTTGAAACAACTGTTTTAGTTTCCTTTCTTTCGCTTGGAGTGACAGGGTGTAATCGATTTCCATTTTTTCCTCAGATTAGTTCACTTGCAGTCGTGTGCAAATCTGTTTTCGGGGTGTATGATTAAATTTGTTTGGCCTTGAAAAGTATTGCGTCATCCGTGAATGATTTTTTTTATCCCGCTCAGACTCTATTCTCCCGACTGTCGATTAGGCCATTGTCAGCGATGGACGTTACTCCAAGGAAGCGTACGAAAATTGTAATACTGCACGAACACACTGGCAAACCTTACAGAGAGATCGCGGATATTGTTGGTGTCAGCCTTTCAACTATCAGTCATGTCATAAATACGAAGAAACTGACTATATCCATGAGTCCAAAACGTAAAATAAATACGACTGAAAGACAACAACATTACCAAGTGATGATGAATAACTGATTAGCGAAAGTGTGAAAGATGCTAAGAAAACATTATTCGTTTTGTTTCAATTAATTTGCACGGGGGTGTAGGACAACAGAAGTGGTGTATCTTCGACAAGGTAGCCTGACAAAGCCCGACCCTTTTCAGGCTACTAACAATATAATCTTGAGTATATATATATATATATATATATATATATATATATATAATTTATAAAGGAAAACTCAACACGTCATTTCCTGAGTTTACCTTTATAAATTTCATATCGCTCTGGTTAACACCCATCGAGCTCTCTATATGGAGTTACCAATTAATATTTTATATTAAGGTAATCTTGTTGGATTATCCTCACCGTTTACGGACTGACACCTATATATATATATATATATATATATATATATATATATGTATATAATTAAGCAAATTATTTTTTACTACCACACTAATTTACAATTATTTTTAAAAGGATCAACTTGTTATTAAGAAAAAATACAAAAGTATTTCAATTAAAAAGGGAAAATAAAAAAAATATATATACGAGGGCGATTTAAGACGCCACTCGGCCGACACGTCTACAAAAAAAAAATCATCGGTGATTAAAACAAAGAAGTTATCAAGAAAATTTTTTGAACTACGTCTGAGGTTAAAAACACAAGATTGAAAAAAAACAAACAAAAAAAAAATTATCTATGTTAGGCGATTGCTGACTCACGAGTCTGCGACTGCCCAGATATTATAGGTTCCTGTCTGCGGACTCTACTCAGTTGAGCTGAGCTATTCTTACCTCCGGACGCTGAATGGTCATGTCCACGTAGTCGGTCTCGCACTCTCGCACCGAAACTGATAAACAATAAGACTTTGCTTTAGATAATATATATATATATATATATATATATATATATATATAAACATATATATATGTGTGTGTGTGTGTGTGTGTGTGTGTGTGTGTGTGTGTGTGTAGCAGGTTTTCGCACGGAAGGTTATAATCGTGCGATGTCGGTTGCTAATTGACTTAACGCACCCCAAATGTTAGGAACTTGGTAATCTTCCACTGAAAGCTGACTCCTTAGTATTCGGCTAACTGCCGACTAATATCAACTGCCTATTAGTTCTACTGAACTCCAGTAGAACTCTAAAGAACTCTCTAAAACCTCTAAGAACTCCTATGAAATTCTCAAGAATTTCTCGAGTTAACTTCCTGTTAACTCTTATTAATATAGGAGGGAGAGTCCATTATTTGAGGAATAGGTGTGTTTCCCCATAACAATATATATATATATATATATTATCCCTCACCAGTAGCAAGATACGTTATTATTGCTAACACATCACTCAATAAATCCCGTATTTAACTAATAAAAAAACTTTTAGGCAAAATTCGATTTTATTCATCAACATAGTCTCCTTCTGGGGTGATACACTGATTCCAACGCTTCTCTAAGAATTCGATGCCTTTTTTGTAGAATGAGTCTTTAGCATCAAAGTACGTCTCAGTTTCCGATTTAACTTCTTCATTCGAGCCAAATCCTCGGAGCATTGTTTTGAGGTCTACAAACAGGCCTAAAAAATGCTAGATCTAGAGAATAGGATGGAGTGTGAAGCAATTCGAAGTACAATTCATGTAGTTTTGCCATCGTTGCGATTGACTTGGTGAAAGATCACTTTTTTCTTCTTAATTTGTAGCCGTTTCTTAGCGAGTTCCTTCTTCAAACACACCAATAATGCTATATAATATTCGCTTTTAATGCTTCTTCTTAGCGTAATCGATGAACAAAATATCTTGCACATCCAAAAATACGAAGATCAAAACCTTACCTACTGATGTTTGTGTTTTTAGTCGCTTTGGACGGCTTTCACCTGCTGCAGTCCACTTAGCTGCCTGCCTATTTATCTCCGAAGTGAAGTGGTGGATCCATGTTTTATCTATTATCACATATTTACGCGAAAGCTTTTTTTTGTTGTTGTTGTTGCGTTAAAACAGTTGCAAACAACTCTCTGAATCATCAACGCGTTGTTTTTGACCGATTGTGAGAAAACGCGATTCCCAACTTTGAACACGGCTGTCTTATTGACAATTGTTTGTGCAAAATAGTGAATACACTGCTTTCTGATATATTCCCTTCTGCTATCTCACGCAACTTCAATCTACGCTAGGCCAAAACGAGTTTTGTGGATATTTTTTTTTGTGTGTGTGTGTGTTTTACGGAACAACTGCCGATTTGGAGCGACCTGAGCATTCGACAACATCTGTGCATGTTCGACTGCGTTTTAAGTCAGCATACCACCTATTAACCGTTGTTTTTGACGGAGCAGAGTACGAATAAGACTTATCAAGCCATTGCTTTGCTTGAACAGTATTTTTCCCATCAGAAAGCAATGCTTTAGCAACAAACAAAATTCAGATTTTTCTACTGTTTTGAAAATTTTCAAAAGTAGCTTCGCTTAAATAACCGAAATTTGTAAACTAAAAGTCTGATTCGGCTCAAATATTGTCACCTGCCATGTAAAGATCATTACTTCATAAAAATTATATGGATTAGTGGCGCTATCTATATGACAGGTCGGGAACATATTGAGTTATGTGTTATGTACTTAACACCGCTGTTATCTTACATCGAGCATTGTTTTATTAACATCAGGATTATATGTTCATTATTATATTTATATTCATGGATATTATATATATATACGAAAATTTTCATAACATTTCAATTTTCCTCGATTATTCAATCAGGTAGGTATAAATAAATATAATGTTTAATCATATATTTATATAAGCAGAATATCTACTCAAATACGAGCATCTATGAAAAAAATAATGTTTAAAAACAAATAAACTAAAAATATGTAGGAGTTAATTCAGTTTTTAACGGATTTGAAAAAGATATTATTTTCATATTAGATCAAATATTTAAAAAATCAACCACAACTTTCAAAAAATTATTAAACGATAAATTTGTAAAATATAATAGAAAATATCCTTACCAAAGGAGACAAATCTAATAACATTTATCAAATAAACTCAAAGGAATACGAAAAAATATGAGGAAATCACCAAAATTTACCAAATTCTCGGATTTCTATATTGAAAATGTTAACAACGAAGCTAAAATGGATTTAAGCGAAAAAATACAAAATTTAACCAGTAGACAAGCTTTCGTAACAATCAAAGACAAAAAAGATTTCCTCAATAACTCCCCGTACAACAATAACAGAGGTGGGCAAAATAAGTCATCAAATATTAAAAAAATATTTTTGACTTACTAAGAAATGTCACTCAGGCGGAAGAACACAATTAATTGCAATTCCTGGTTCAAAAAAAAAAAAAAAAAATCCGAAACAAAAATAGATATACGTTTATTAAATACGACATAAAAACTATTACCTATCAATTTCTGAAAAAGGCTTGATAGGAGTGTTTAATTTCACCTAAAGGTATATAAACATACCTTCTGAACATATAGATTTAATCTTACATTGCCGCAAATCAATGCTATTCCACGATGGTAAATCATGGATTAAAAAATCAAATAACAGCACCTTTGATGTACCACAAGAAACGTATGCTGGAGATGAAATTTCATAATTGATGGGTATAAATAAAATTGTTCAATAAAGTCAGCAAAATAATCCATAAAGACAACCACGGATTATACAGAGATGTCGGATTATAAAGAGATGACGGATTATGCAGAGATGACAGATTATAAAGAAATGACGGATTATAAAGAGATGACGGATTAGTGATAGCACCGAACAACAAAAGAGAAAATGCACTTTACAAACTCTTCAAACAACTAGATTTTGAGATAATAGGCGAAACAAATAGTCCAATATTTAGATGTAGAATTAAATTTACAAACTAGCAATGTATCTCCATATAGAAAAGCAAACACAAAGTTTAAATACATAAACACAAGATCTACCATTCCAAAAGCATAATTAAGCACATTCACACAAGAATGAAACACAGGCTATTAAAACAGTTGTCAAACAAAACAATATGACCATAAGAACATTTTAGAATACAATCCCCAACCAAACAGTCAAATAAAAAACAATGATAGAAAACGAAATGTTATCTGATTCAACTCACCATTAATTTAGAAGAAAAAAATAAAATAGGATAAATATTTTTTAAAACTGAACGATAAACACTTTTCAAAAAGCTAAGGACTAAACAAAATTTTCAATAGGAATGCAATCAAACTGAGTTATGGCTGTACTGGTAATTTAGAAATTTTCAGAAAGAAACAAAAGGCCAGAAACTTAAATAAAAACGTACAAAACAAGATCATGAATAAGCAATGTAACTGCAGGGACAAAAATAAATGCCCACTTCAGGGACTTTGTAATACAAAAGAATCAAAGCAAAAGTACATGACTAAAATGCGCAAAACAAAACATATTTAGGATCAACCAAATATACTTTTAAGACTAGATGGTTTAATCAAAGGTCTGCATTTAAACTAGAAAAATTAAAAAATTGTTCAAAATTGGCTAGTCACATGTGGAAATTGAAATTAAAATATGGAAAAGATGAAAACAGCTAAGTCTTACAACGGTGGCAAAATCTGTAGACTATGCCAGGAAGAAAGGTTAGCTATTATGTTATTTACAAACAAAAATGAATTACTTTATGAAAGAACAGAAATTATGACTAATTAGGTTTATACAAACATAGATGAAACGTTGAAACGTTATAACTTCTACTTTTGAAACTTGCGCGTTCATAAAAAAATCCCCGTTTTGTGAGCGTTCTAAACAAAACAAAAAAAAAAACAAAAAAAAAAACAAAACAAACAAACAAAAAAAAGATAAAATCATTTATTGTAAATCGCCTGAAGAAACCATATGGTAGAAACCTGGGTTGCGTAATAACTCGCTTAATGAATATATATATATATATATATATATATATATATATATATATATATATATATATAAGAAAAACTGCTAAAAAAGTTGTAAGTTTAAAAGTTTTAAAATGTATTTTTTTGACAGTATTTGTTTATTTCTATTATTATATTTGATATTTCAGACCGTCCTCGGTCCTTCATCAGAAACAAATGATTTTAAAATTTTTGTTTTAAAATCATTTGTTTCTGATGAAGGACAGAGGACGGTCTGAAATATCAAATATAATAATAGAAATAAACAAATACTGTCAAAAAAATAAATTTTTAAACTCACAACTTTTTAGTAGTTTTTCCTATACATATTAAGACAGTATATGTGGATCATCACTATGTTATATATATAGTGCTGGTGTTAATAAAACAAAATAATAGCTCTGTTATATAAAGTCGAGCATTAGCTCGACATAATATAACAGAGCTATTAATGCGCATATATATATATATATATATATATATATATATTTCAAAGACTTTTTCTTTGCAAGTACCGATTATTAACCTTTATCACTTTGTATGTGAATACATTTACTATAAAAATGTTTATCTTGCTACTGAAGATCACTCTGATCCTTGAACAATCGTTTGTTTGAGTTTCATAGTTGTGTTATCATAACCTGCTAGGGCAACACTTTGGATGAAATTAAAAATAAGTATAATCCAGTTGAAAGAACGCGTTCGTGGACCTTCCGGCGTTTTGACCCTAACCAACATTAAAACAGTGCATATAAAATTTTCAATATGCCGTTTTCTGGTCTCGCCAGCCTTGCCATTCATGACGTCATCTATATCATAACCGGATATTTAAATTTGAAATATTACGTTGCAAAAATGTCCGGATTTTGCTGACAGATTTTGACCATCACGACGGAAAGAATTAGCAAAAAAAGAAAGAAAGAATTCGAAAAAAAAAAAAAAGAACAAAACTAGAAAGCAGAAACGAAAGAGAAAAAGAAACGATATCTTTTCGTTTCATACACTCAAATGTCAGTCAGTCAGTTAGTTAAGTGCCATACGTGATATACGCTTCGGCGATCATGTCTCTTTCCAGACATGACTGACTGGGCAGAAGATTATCTTGAAGTAGGTTGCCATAATTTCTGCGTTAGACTGGTTGCCAGCCAAGGCTATAGAACCCAGTCTGTCCTGTTATTTAACCAATAACTGGAGGGAAGAGACAGATTAAAACCTTTCCCAAGGGTATTAGCGCTTAAGTGATTGCAAGGAATACAATTGGAATTCGAACTCGGCTCCGATTTTTCGTTCCGAGCCGATATCCACTGCACCACAACGCACATACTCAACACATGTTCAACAACTCATTCAAAAACTGGAAAATTCAATAGCAAAGTAAACAGACACTGACGAATGAATTTAACTATATATATATATATATATATATATATATATATATATATAATGTTGAGTTGTGATAATTTGTATTGCCAACATTGTTATTTTTTCAGTAATTTTACTGATAAAATGTATTTTAGTAAGCAGTTTTTTATCGTAAAGTGCTCGACATATGGGTGGAGAGAGAGAGCTTTGATAGTTTTAGCGCCATGAATTTGTCATTTTAACTGAGCAGATTCATGCCGACTTCGAAATTCTCGTGAGGACACCGTTATGATGAAGGCATTATAATGATGTTCTCACGAAACTTCGCAGTGGGCATGAACCTGCTCAATTAAAAGTGACAAATCTTTTGCACTTAAACTATATATATATATTGTTTGACAAGAAAAAAATTATGGACAGCAACAAGGGAGGAAAAGGAAAGAAAAAAATTTGAGGGAATTATTTTTTTCCTCTTTTTTTACCTTCCACTTTCCTCTCTGCAACTACTAGAGGCTGATGAAGTCCAAGGAGGAAATCTTTCTGTTTATAAATCTGTTTATATATATATATAACTCTAATTAAGTGAAATAAAGAGTGTGAACCAAACAAAACGGAAAACCTGTCCGCACAAAAGTCAGTCAGACAATATCTTCTATTTATATGATGTTGAGTAATAGCTGACCCGGATGTGTTCACCAGTTGGCTCATACGGGCATCTAGATTAAGAACTCTCAATGTGACATGCTGCTTAATCCTACAATCCAAGCGCTGTGAAGTCCTTCCTATGTAGCTGCTACCGCAACCACAATTAAACATATAAATTACAGATGAAACATTGTTATGGGAAAACACACCTATTCCTCAGATAATGGACTCTCCCTCCTATATTAATAAGAGTTAACAGAAAGTTAAGAAATTCTTGGGAAGCTCTTAGGAGTTCTTAGACGTTCTAGAGAGTTCTTTAGTATTCTATTAAAGTTCAGTAGAACTACTAGGCAGTTGACATTAGTCGGCAGTTAGCCGAATACTAAGGAGTCAGCTTTCAGTGGAAGATTACCAAGTTCCTAACATTTTGGGTGTGTTAAGTCGATTAGTAACCGATATAGCACGATTATAACCTTCAGTGCGAAAACTACTCCAAAACAAACATGATGAGGGGGAAGGTGATTCTTACGCATAGAAGGAGAAACAGAACGAGTACCAAAACATTTTGGGCTAAATACTATCTCCAACATCTTTCTATATATATAGCGATGTCGGAGATAGTACATAGCCCAGAATGTTGTCAGTCAATGAAACGTTACCATTGTTTTTAGCCTTTTCTTACATGGGAATGAAGCTACTATTTTTGCTATTAGAACGAGTATATTACGCATAGTGTTTGTTAGGACTCCGTGTGTTTAAATGAGATTGAATTGAACTATGATCTAACATGTGCAACGGAGAGACTAAACTATAGAGAACCATTACTATTTATGAATTTACATGTCTTTCAAAGTAATGTACGTTTGCTCCATCCAAATTCGTAAATAATTACATTGGATATACTACTACATGTTTAACAGGAAGACACACGTTACATCTCTCTGACCATAGCTCTATTTGGTCTCATTTAAATACAAATTGAGACCAACCAAACTTTATACGTAACATACCCGTTGATAATAGAAATATAATAGCATCATCCACGTGTAAAATGTCGAAAATAACGGAAGTATTATTAATAGAAAAGGAAAAAGGTAAAAGCCAACACTCAACAATATCAACTAAGAACACAACCACAAAGTTCTCACCGTTTCTCAAGTAGGAAACATTTCTATGACGTTACATAAATATACAAAAGAACTTACATCTCCAGTTAAGTATAGCCAAAAGCATTCGGAAAAACAAAACATTGGGACAATTTTTGCATAATTTATGTTCTGAAAAGAAAAAATATTAGATTATATGAAAATTTTATAAAAAAAATAACCATAGCATCTTATCTGTCATATTTAATGCAACATGCATAAAAGAGAGATTGCTGCCTGAACACACACACACACACACACACACACACACACACACACACACACACACACACACACACATATATATATATATATATATATATATAAGAACTGCGTTTATTATTTTTGGTAACTATTGCCGTTGCCAAGCGGAGTTTTATGTCAACACAAAATAAAATCGTCGGTGATGGTGGATTTTATAATATTTCAGTTTAAACAACCTCTCTGAAGATGGCTCATGTGAGCCGAAAGCTTAGAAGAAAATCAATAAATAATTATCCAAATGTTGGAGAATTTTTGTCTTTATTTTCAACTGAAATTAAAGCAAAAATACGACGTTTAGAACGGCTCACGATTAAACATAATAGACATTCATTGTCTCTTATATTTAACAGCATATGTTTAGAAAATTACTTGCTGCCTAAAATTTATATATATCTACTACCGGCCATAATTATTTGACCATCACAGTGTTTAAAAATTATGTATTTCATACTATTTTTTAGTATTTATTACCAAGTGAATAATTGTAAATGAAAATAGAATGGGTCTTTTGCACTGCACAATAACATGTGCATCAAATGAATTTACAAATATTTAGTAATTATTTATATTGCAATTTGATAAATGAAAGAATGAAGAAAATTTAGGGGGATTCAGACGAGTTATCCTGGACTCCTTGCCTTGTGAAATTTTGCAAAGTAATAATAACAAAAGAACCATTCTATTTACATTTGGCAATAAATAATACAAATAGTATGAAATACATCATTTCTTTAAAAAAAAAAACTGGGGTGGCCTAATGATTATGGCCGCTAGTGTATGTGAGGCAGAGATGGATGGAAATATGCATTATACCAGAGGAGGAATACGTTGAAGGAGAAACCGTGTAGCTTGTTGTTTGAAACTGAAAAAAATTGTTTGTGAAAGCAGCCCCGTTAATTGTAAGACATACAATATATATATATATATATATATATATATATATATATATATATATGAACAGAATAAGTAAAGAACAGGTAGAAAAGTTATTCAAATCTCATATATATATATATGAAAATTGAATAAATGTATAGAAATCTGACAAGAAGAATAGAATAATTGATGGACATATAGGAAAAAGTGTTTTTAATCTAACATGTTTACTTTAATAAGCTTCTTCAGATTTGTTAAAACGAATTAATTAAAAATGTTTAATGTTAGATTAAAGATACTTTTCATACCAGTTTACTTAGTCTTTGCATATATATATATATATATATATATATATATATATATATATATATATATAGTCATCCGCAGACAGATCTGTTTCGCTGTATCACAGCTCATCAGTACGGTTAAACATCCGATTGCTTTTTACCCAGGATTGAACCCCGACCGAAATGACGTTATATATATATATATATATATATAGACGTTGTATGTTTTACAAGTAACAGAACTGGTCTCCCAATCAGTTTATTTCAGTTTCAAACAACAAACTACACGGCTTCTCCTTCAACGTATCCTTCCTCCAGTATAATGCATATTTTCATCCTTCTCTGCCCCGCTTCTCTGCACTGCTTGAAGGATCCTTCGCGTATACTCCTCAGCTCGGTCGTTGTAACCCTCTTGATGGCATCCACGCTTGCAAAATGAGTCCGCTAGATAATTTCCTCAACTTGGACAAAAGAAAAATGTCACACGGTGCAAGGTCAGGTGAATAGGGAGGTTTTTCGGCACGTCTATGTTCTTCTCTGCCAGGATCTGCAGATGCTCAGCGCCTCGTGAATAAGCGCTTAGTAGTGGTGAAGCAGTTGTTATTTGTAGTGCCACAACTCTCGTCTCGTCTCGTCTCGTCTCTTCACGCGCACTGAACAAAGCAAACGCCGAAGGATCTCTAGACTTGCTTTGCTGATTGATCGTCTAGCCATATGGCAAGAACTCCCTCACTGTGAACAATGCTTCTCATATATGAAAAAGGATAAATCCCATTACTTTTCAGACAACCCTCATATATATATATATATATATATATATATATAATGGTTACTCATTGAAGTACATACCACGTTCAATACAAAAATAGATCAACGATAGATGGTAATTATTATTATTATTATTATTATTATTATTATTATTATTATTGCATACTGCAACGCCATAGCTATAAAGTTTTCCTGTTAATACATCATCAAGCAGTAAAATGTGGTTTACTTGGTATTATATATATAGATAAAGTGATTTACAAAATAAAATAAAAAAGTAAAAAAATAATAAAATAAATAAAAACATAAGAATAAAGAAGTCATCCAACGAGATTAATTAAGTAGGATGAGAGTTTATAACGTTTTAAAGAACGATGTGTGTAAGATTCATAGACAATAGTTTTTCAATGTTTTGCAACAGAAAGCCAGGCATCTCAAACATTTTTAAACCAGAAAAAAGAGAAAAAAGATAAAGAAGAAAAAAGTTAAAAGGAAAAAAGAAAAATGAAGAGGAAAAAAAAAAAAAGAAAATAGAAAAACCAGCAAAAGAAAATCGAAACTTTGGAAAATATTAAATATAATAAAATAATGTAAATATAAAATAAAAAATGGAATAAAATAAAAAATAGAATAAAATAAAAATAACATAATGAATAAAAATGACATAAAACAATTAAAATTAAAATATAAATAAAAATACATTAAGTTTTTTTTTCATAAGTACAAATAAAAGCATGATAGTAATGAAAAAATAACCAGCTAAATGATTTAAATTTAAAGTTATAAATGAGCAAATCGTAAAAATATTAAGATAAAATTGAGATAATTTCACATATATTTAAGAGTATGGAAATTCTATGGTGGCAAAAATTAGTGATTTTATTATGTTGGTTCAATAAGTCCGTTTTTGTGAATCTTATTATCTGGATTTTGTTTCGTACGCAAAGGAAACAATATTCATGTAACGACTTACATGTTTTAGCTTTAGTTAATAGTTTCCATTTAACTGTAGGAGTTTTATTGGCATCTTTTAATTACCAGTAGCATTTAGAAAGAAAAGTAGAATGATTATATATTTTATTATTGAAAGATAAGTTATGTAAAGACGAAACTTAAAATTATTCTTAGTACATTCGATACAATATTTGGTAAGATTAGGATCTTAAATATCCTCATATATATATATATTTTAATTCAGATACTTTAATCCAAGGGAAAAAAAGCAGGAAGGTAAATTCCAAAAACCCGATCCTAATTAATATTAAAAAAAATTTTTAATATTAAAAAATGATACAGGAAGAGAGCTCCATGTAATAAAATATTACAGAGCAAATATAAATTAAAAAAGGATTAATTCAATGATGTTGAATGACCATTTCGATATGAAGATCCCCACGGGGGATAACACATCACCCAGCAACAGAAAAATCCTTCCAAAAACTGGAGAAAAATCAGTCTAATTTTCCTTTATAAATTGATTTGCAAAGAAATTAAAATTAAAAAAGAAAAGAAAAAAGAAAAAGAAAAAAAGAAAAGAAAAAAGAAAAAGAAAAAGATAAAACAAAATAAAATCAAATAAACAAGAAAAGAAACAATAGACATCGTCTGGGTTCGCAAAAAAAAGGAAAGAGAATTGTAACTAAAAATTAACAGACGGCCGTGTTGAAATTGATTTAAGGTTAAGCAACACGGTAAAAAGGTGGGAGATAAGAGAGATAAAGGAAGGAAGGGAGGGAAAAAGAAAAGAAAAGAAAGAAAAAAATTTTATATTACAGACGCTGGACATATTCAAAAACCTAACTTCCCAAAAACGTTGAAGTATTAGAAAAAGGCCTTTACTTAAAAAGGCATAATTAATATATATATATATATATATATATATATATATATATATATATATATATATATATTAAAAAAGGATTAATTCAAAGATGTTGAATGGCCATTTCGATATGAAGATCCCCACGGGGGACGACACATCACCTCAGCAACAGAAAAAACCTTTCAGAAACTGGAGAAAAATTAGTCTACTTTTCCTTTTTAAATAGATTGCAAAGAAATTAAATAATAAATAATAAAATAAAATAAAAATAAAGGGAAAGAAAAAGAAAAAGAAAACGAAAAAGAAAAAGAAAACGAAAAAGAAAAAGAAAAAGATAGAATAAAATCAAATAAATAAGAAAAATAAGAAAAGAAAAAAAATTGACATCGTCTGGGTTCGCAAAAAAAAGGGAGAATGTAACTAAAAATTAACAGACAGCCGTGTTAAATCGACGTAAGTTTAAGCAACACGGAAAAAAGGTGGTAAGAGTGATAAAAGAAGGAAGATCAGGACTTACTTTTGAACTTTAGGAGGGAATTTATAAACAAGTGCCGCCATAGGGCGGATTTTAAAATTTAACTTCTAATTTTTAATTTTTAAATTCTAAATTTTTCTATAATTTTTTTTAATATTTTAAAAATTTTTTTTAATTTTAATTTTAATTTTAATTTTAATTTTTTTTTATGTATATGTGTATGTTTGTGTGTGGATGTGCATATTTGTATATATATGTATATATATGTATATATGTATTTATGTATGTGGGCTATATGTAATTTTGAAAAAATTTTTTTGCTATTTAAATGCTCCTTTTCATAATATTCATTAATATGTATGTGTGTGAGTGCATATGGAATACATATATATATATATATATATATATATATATATATATATATATATATGTGTGTGCGTGTGCGTGTGTGTGTGTGTATGTGTGCATGTATGTGTACACATGCATATTATGTGTATATGAATTTTTTGTATATAGGTGTGTACACACATATATATGTGTGTATGCGCATGTATATGTATATAAGTGTGTAATAAATTGAATGTATGTGTGTGTATGTGTATATATATGTATTCTTATTCGTAGAATTGTGTGTGTATATATATGTATGTATGTGTGTACTTCTATAGGTATGTATATAATAATTGTAATTAATTTTTTTTTACCTAGTGTTGCCTTTATTTAGTTTAATTTCAAATGACCTAATTTTTTAAAAAATAATTTTATTTTAAATCCTATATCTTTTTATTCCCTTTTATTAATAATTATGCCTTTTTAAGTAAAGGCCTTTTTCTAATACTTCAACGTTTTGGGGAAATTAGGTTTTTGAATTTGTCCAGCGTCTGTAATATTTAAAAAAATTTTTTTCTTTAGTTTCTTTCTTTTTCCCTCCCTTCCTTCTTTTATCTCTCTTACCACCTTTTCTCCGTGTTGCTTAAACTTACGTCGATTTAACACGGCTGTCTGTTAATTTTTAGTTACATTCTCCCTTTTTTTTTTTGCGAACCCAGACGATGTCAATTTTTTTCTTTTCTTATTTATTTGATTTTATTCTATCTTTTTCTTTTTCTTTTTCGTTTTCTTTTTCTTTTTCTTTCCCTTTATTTTTATTTTATTTTATTATTTATTTTTTAATTTCTTTGCAATCTATTTAAAAAGGAAAAGTAGACTAATTTTTCTCCAGTTTCTGAAAGGTTTTTTCTGTTGCTGAGGTGATGTGTCGTCCCCCGTGGGGATCTTCATATCGAAATGGCCATTCAACATCTTTGAATTAATCCTTTTTTAATATATATTTGCTCTGTAATATTTTATTACATGGAGCTCTCTTCCTGTATCATTTTTTAATATTAAAATAAATTTTTAATATTAATTAGGATCGGGTTTTTTGGAATTTACCTTCCTGCTTTTTTCCCTTGGATTGAAGTATCTGAATTAATATATATATATATATATATATATATATATATAATCTAATAAATTAACCACATTTTACTGCCTGATGATGGTGTTTTAACAACGAATCTTTATATCTACTGAGCTGCAGTATGATATTGTTATTATAACAAAACAGTAATATATATTAAATTAAACAGCCTTTATGTTGAACAACAGATATTCATTTAGAATATTCGAGAAAGATATTCAAATGAATGTGGATTTTCTAACTGAATTTTTCTACAGATTCACAAATATTCAATGTGCTTACCCACCTGTGACACGACAAACAGAAAGTCTTTAGTCCAGATCCTGCCAAACATGCTATAGTAAGTCTTGTGTAACATTCTCCAGCGCCTCGTTGAATCTCTGCTTAAGTTCCTGTGGCAAGAGGTGGCGATATAGAACTGTCCTTTTACATAGCCTCATAGAATGAAATAACACAGTGAATGTGGTGGCCATTTTAACGGCACATTGTCATCATCACTTCCAAATTCATCATCCTGAAAGATTCTCATTGGTATAATTCCCCACAGTCTACTTCGTTTTTACACATTTTGGTAATATTTGAGAATATTTGAACGAGAATTGGTTATGGTTTTATACAAGAGGATGTGCGTTGTGGCGAAGTAGATATCGGAGAACTGAGTTCGAATTCCAGTCGAATTCGTTGCATTCACTTACATACAAATACAACTGGAAAAGGTATTAATCCGTCTCTTTCTTCTATATGGGCTAAATATAAGGACACGTTGGGTTCTATAGCCTTGGTTGGCAATCAGTTTACAGCAGAAAGTAATGGCGACCTACTATGGGAACATTTTCTGCTCAGTCAGTCATGTGTCTTTCGAGACATAATTGGCCAAGCGTGTATCACGTATGACACTTAACTGACCGATTATTCAACAAGCAGATATCAATTTTTATGGTATATCCTATATACTAGGGTCATTCAATAAATAAGGTGAATTTTTCGGTATAAGGACTTCTACGAGGGTCATTCAATAAACAAGGTGAATTTTTCGGTATAAGGACTTCTACGAGGGTCATTCAATAAATAAGGTGAATTTTTCGGTATAAGGACTACTACGAGGCTCATTCGATACATAAGGTGAATTTTTCGGTATAAGGACTTCTACGAGGGTCATTCAATAAATAAGGTGAATTTTTCGGTATAAGGACTTCTACGAGGGTCATTCAATAAATAAGGTGAATTTTTCGGTATAAGGACTTCTACGAGGGTCATTCAATAAATAAGGTGAATTTTTCGGTATAAGGACTACTACGAGGCTCATTCGATACATAAGGTGAATTTTTCGGTATAAGGACTTCTACGAGGGTCATTCAATAAATAAGGTGAATTTTTCGGTATAAGGACTACTACGAGGCTCATTCGATACATAAGGTGAATTTTTCGGTATAAGGACTTCTACGAGGGTCATTCAATAAATAAGGTGAATTTTTCGGTATAAGGACTACTACGAGGCTCATTCGATACATAAGGTGAATTTTTCGGTATAAGGACTTCTACGAGGGTCATTCAATAAATAAGGTGAATTTTTCGGTATAAGGACTTCTACGAGGGTCATTCAATAAATAAGGTGAATTTTTCGGTATAAGGACTTCTACGAGGGTCATTCAATAAATAAGGTGAATTTTTCGGTATAAGGACTACTACGAGGCTCATTCGATACATAAGGTGAATTTTTCGGTATAAGGACTTCTACGAGGGTCATTCAATAAATAAGGTGAATGTTTCGGTATAAGGACTACTACGAGGGTCATTCAATAAATAAGGTGAATTTTTCGGTATAAGGACTTCTACGAGGGTCATTCAATAAATAAGGTGAATTTTTCGGTATAAGGACTACTACGAGGCTCATTCGATACATAAGGTGAATTTTTCGGTATAAGGACTTCTACGAGGGTCATTCAATAAATAAGGTGAATTTTTCGGTATAAGGACTTCTACGAGGGTCATTCAATAAATAAGGTGAATTTTTCGGTATAAGGACTACTACGAGGCTCATTCGATACATAAGGTGAATTTTTCGGTATAAGGACTTCTACGAGGGTCATTCAATAAATAAGGTGAATTTTTCGGTATAAGGACTTCTACGAGGGTCATTCAATAAATAAGGTGAATTTTTCGGTATAAGGACTTCTACGAGGGTCATTCAATAAATAAGGTGAATTTTTCGGTATAAGGACTACTACGAGGATCATTCAATAAATAAGGTGAATTTTTCGGTATAAGGACTTCTACGAGGGTCATTCAATAAATAAGGTGAATTTTTCGGTATAAGGACTACTACGAGGCTCATTCGATACATAAGGTGAATTTTTCGGTATAAGGACTACTACGAGGCTCATTCGATACATAAGGTGAATTTTTCGGTATAAGGACTACTACGAGGGTCATTCGATACATAAGGTGAATTTTTCGGTATAAAGACTTCTACGAGAGTCATTCAATAAATAAGGTGAATTTTTCGGTATAAGGACTTCTACGAGGATCATTCGATAAATAAGGTGAATTTTTCGGTATAAGGACTTCTACGAGGGTCATTCAATAAATAAGGTGAATTTTTCGGTATAAGGACTTCTACGAGGGTCATTCAATAAATAAGGTGAATATTTCGGTATAAGGACTTCTACGAGAGTTATTCAATAAATAAGGTGAATTTTTCGGTATAAGGACTTCTAATACAGATAAAAGCTTACTTTTTTTTAATGTTTTTTCCTTTACTTCTTTTTCAAAGGGATTTAATTTTTTTGCAGATTGAAAATAAAATTCAGAGTTTTAGAGATTAACAAGGATGGCCGACCAAGAAGCATGCTCCAGAATTGAGCAGAGGTCAGTTATGAAGTTTTTGGTTGCCGAAGGGTGCAAACCAGTTGAAATTCATAGGAGAATGTCAACTGTGTATGGTGCCACATGTTTCAGCCAAAAAATGTCTACAAGTGGGTTAAATTGTTTTAAGAAGGACGGAGCATTCTTGAGGATGAAAACAGGTCTGGAGGCCTACAGAAGTGAGGTCTCCTGAGGTGATCGAATCAGTCAATGATCTCATTCAGTCTGACAGAAGCGTGACAGTGGATGACATTGCAAGAACTTTGAGCCTATCTGTTGAACAAACGCAGGGGTCATCAGTCACATGGAATTGTCTTGCATCAAGACAACGCAAGGCCTCACACAGCAGCACAAACGGTGCAGACCATCAACTAGCTGGGCTGAGAACTGTTCCCTCATCCCCCTTAAAGTCCAGACCTTGCCCCTTCAGACTTTCACCCGTTTGGTCTCTTGAAAGCGTTCACGAGAGGCAGGAAGTTTGAAAGTGACGATGAAATCAAAAGTACTGTGAGCGATTGGCTGAGACATCAGTCGAAAGATTTTTATGCTGAGAGAATACGGAAGCTTGTGCACAGATGGGAAAAGGGTGTGACACTGCTGGGAGACTACGTTGAAAAATTAAAAAAAGTAAGCTTCTATCTGTATTAGAAGTCTTTATACCGAAAAATTCACCTTATTGAATTTTTATGCAATTTTGCGTTTATATTGTTATCGTGATCTTCATCTTTATATTCCTGATTGCAATTGATAAAACTGAGCTGCGAGTTTTGATTCGTTTCTGCTGGAAGCGAGGTCTTTCAACCAGAAAAGCTGCAGAAGAGGTTTGTGCTGCCGAAGGTGAAGGAACAATTGCGTATGCGGCGATCTCAATGTGGTACAAGCGTTTTGATTCTGGCGACATAAGACTTGAAGATGAGTTGGATGATGGAGACTTGCAAACCGGGTTGGACATTGCGCCTTTCAATATTTTGTAAGTGTTTACGAACTTTTGGGACAACCTAATAAAAAAGAAAAGTTACGCTTGGAGTAAAATGATTACTTTAAAAAAATTTAAATAAATTGGGAAACGCAAAATATTGCATTGCTTGAGTTTTAATACAACTGTATTTTTTTAGAATATTGAAAATCTAAAATTGTTCTTGCAAATAAACAATCTAATCAATAAATAATGTTCAATATTTTTGTTATAAATTTTCAAGAACAAAAAAATGCATAAATTTATTATTATCATATGTTTAGGTTTTCTTAAAATTTTCATTCAGCTTGTAAAATACCAGGAAGTTACTCGGAGTAAAGAATAAGATTCACAGTTTATGCGGATATGTATGGAAGATAACGTTTAGACCTGGATTTGAACAGGTTAAGATTGTGGTGATTCGGGAAGCATCCTCTTAGGAGTAGGTTCCATGGAGCAGTGGTTCGCTGGAAGAAGTTGCTCAAGTAGAACTTGCATATCATCAGTGGAATACGAAGAGAATGAAGTTAGTTCCCGTCAAGGTGAGAGGCATGGCGGGTCAGACCTGTGAAGGTTAAAAGTAGTGGAAATAAAGAATGCAGATCATCGGAACAATTTCATTTTAACAAAACTATGTCAT
The DNA here is from genome assembly GCA_037127315.1 of Ascarosepion bandense. NCBI lineage: Eukaryota > Metazoa > Mollusca > Cephalopoda > Sepiida > Sepiidae > Ascarosepion > Ascarosepion bandense. The sequence goes on along the minus strand of JBBBDQ010001462.1, from coordinate 2,414,791 downwards.
CTATTTCAAATAAGATGCATCGGCTATAATAACGTTTGAAGTTATAAGAAATGTCGGATTAAAAAATAAACTAATTAATTCTTTTGTAGACTTTGATAAACAGTAGCTATTCTGGCGTGTATGCATCGCTCATTCAGTGAAATGAATTAGAGCGCTCTAGCTATTGGGCGCGTATAATGATATGCGCTAAAAAGGTCCGCCGGGTTTCAATCCTGGGTAAAAAAGCAATCGGAGTCTAACCGTACTGATGAGCTGTGATACGGCGAAACAGATCTGTCTGCGGATGACACTATATATATAGATATAGATATAGATGTAGATAGATAGATAAATACTCGTCCGCAGACAGATCTGTATTGCAGCTCATCAGTACAGTTAGACATCCGATTGCTTCTAGCCAGGTTTGAAACCGGACCGAATCAGTCGGCGAATCTACCTCTGACCTATGGGTGCTTGGTAGAGGAAGGCGGGCTTTAGCGAGTTGCATACTGTGTAAACGCATGCCAGTAGCCGAGAGTGTTCAAATTCATTACTGAATGAACGATGCTTAAATGCCTGAGTAGCTACTTTTTTTTAAAAGTCTATCATTCCTCCATAGTGCTCAGTCGGGATGCGAGAGTGTAATATATATTCGGTCATATCGCGTTGAATACACCGGTTCCCGCTCGATCACCGAAGTTAAGCAACGTTGAGCCTGGTCAGTACTTAGATGGGTGACCGCTTGGGAATACCAGGTGCTGTAAGCGTTTATTGACGGATGTGCTTTGTGGTGCGGTGGATGTCGACTTGGAAGAGGAAATCGGGAGCCGAGTTCCAATTCCAGTCGAGCCCTCTTCATTCACTTACGCATTGATACCCTTGGGAAAGGTATTAATCCGTCCCTTCTCTCCAGTTATGGGTTAAATAACTGAGGTCTGCTATTCATGCGATCCGTGGCGAACTTCTGCACCGAATGTTTGCTATCAGCAGTTCCAAAAAGCGTGGATGGTGCTACACAAGACTTCACCACTCTAAACAATTCTTCATGTGGCAGTCTAACTGAGTTAGACACTCATACGTCAAAATCGACGGGAGAGTCCATAATAATAATAATAATAATAGTAATAATATATATATATATATATATATATTGTAATTTATTACATTGGTTTATAAAAGCATGAATATATATATATATATATATAGAGAGAGAGAGAGAGAGAAAGAGAGAGGGAGACATGTATCAATAGATATACATATGAATTTGAAATATGCACCTGATGATTGCATAACGCATGAGTTGTGCTATGGACATAGGTAATAATATATATATATATATATATATATATATATATCCTATGTCCATAGCACAACTCATGCGTTATGCAATGGACATAGGATAATATATATATATATATATATATATATATATATATATATATATCCTATGTCCATAGCACAACTCATGCGTTATGCAATCATCAGGTACATATTTCAAATTCATATGTATATCTATTTTATTCCGGTTTTTCTATCACACCGAGGTGACAACAATACTTCTGATAAGATGTCGGTCGGAAAAAGATGGCCTTTTATGGAAAACATATGCGTTTTTTTCCGTTTAATATATATACATATAGAGTGATAGAAAAACCGGAATAAAACGAGGAAATTCGACTAAAATACTATTTATTATTAAAGAGGGGGAAAATAAAAGAGGGGAAATGACACAAAACAATATATATACATAGCTTGATAGGAAGGAAATATATATATATGAATATTCCAGCGAATCAGAGCAGCTGAATGAATTATTTGCTTCAAGCCAGGATTGAAATCAGACTGAGTTTTTTTTTCAAACGGATATGTTGCCAGTGCACTATCGGCTTACGACTGAGAAAAGCAGTTTTCATACTTCGTTATTAACAAGATGTAAACAAATAGCCAGTCACTGAGAGCGTTCAATTTAGTAGCCGAACCGAACTGCGTTCAAATCATTAACCAAAGACAGTAGCGTAAAGTCAAAAGTCGTTACTGCTTTTATGAAATCTGCCTCACCTTCTAGTGCTTTATCGACTAGCGGAAGCATATGTATATATATATATAGTCATCCGCAGACAGATCTGTTTCGCTGTATCACAGCTCATCAGTAAGGTTTGACCCCCAATTTTAACCCAGGATTGAAATCTGCAACGTTATTAGTCTTGATCTGAAATAGCATCGCTTTCTCGCCGCCGCTGTAACGTAGATTCCCGGTGCCTTTTTATTTTTAAACTAGCAGTATAGCCCGGCGTTGCCCGGGTGTAATGAAAGCTTTAAAATTAATCCATGGTCCTGGAGCTCAGATTCAGCCTAAAGAATATTTATGTGAAGTTTGGTGAGAATCGGATAAAAATTGTGGATTTGTATAAAGGACATACAGACAGATAAACAGGCACACTCACAAACAGCTTGCCTTTGCAACTTTGAATCTTCTGGATATCGTTTCTTATGTCTATGTCTATGAATTTATCAAGTTTGATTAAAATCGGACCACTCCTTCTATAACCTGATTTTTTCGATTTTCGATATTTATCGGGGGGTACCTCGACACAGGATGTGCGTTGTGGTCCAGTGGATATCGGCTCAGGACGAGAAATCGGGGAGCCGAGTTCGAATTCCAGTAATTCAACCGGAATTCACATTGCTTTCACTTACGCGCAAATACCCTTGGGAAAGGTGTTAATCCATCTATTCTTTCCAGTTATGGGTTAAATAACAGGACAGATTGGGTTCTATAGCCTTGATCGGCAACCAGTCTACCGCAGAAAGCAATGGCAACCTACTGTGGCATAATTTTCTGCCCAGTCAGTCATGTCTCTTTTGAGACATGATCGCTCAAGCGTGTTTCACGTGTGGCACTTAACTGACTGACTGACCTCGATACAAAACCTAGCTAAGAACACTAGCAGACGCTTATAGTGCAAATGTGTAAATTTTCAAGAAAATCGGTTCAGCCGTTTCGGAGTCTATAGGTAACGGACACACATACACAGAGAGACACACACACAGACAAAGTTCCATTTATAAATAAGTTTAGATAAATATCGTCATGGTAATTACTCTGATATGCTTTCCTATATTACATTTGTCCACCGCCCGAAGAAAAATTATATATATAGGATCGAGTTTGGATCACATAGAAACTCTGAGGCATTATGATAGCTGTAATTAAAATGGCAAATAAAATGTTATTTTGGTGATTGTGGCTTGCTAAGTTTAAGATAGATTGAAGATCATCCTTCATATATCCGGCCTTTTGGCCTTCGTGTCATATTTTTCTATTATTCTAATTAAATATTGCTATCTTTTTTGAAAACTGCAACTTCATGAATCTAAGTGGACTAGATAATCAGCTGCGTCATTATTTTACTTCTGAAATTGCTAGATGTAGCCGTAAGTTCTATTCTAATAGTTTCTTCTCTCGCACATCTAGAAATGTTTAGACAATTTATTGATAGCTTAATTCGGTTCTTCCTTTCAGAATAAGTCTACAATTCGTCCATACATTGAAATTTTTCTGAAATTGCTAGATGTAGCCGCAAGTTCTATTCTAATAGTTTCTTCTCTTGCACGTCTAGAAATGTTTATACAATTTATTGATAACTCAATTTGGTTCTGGCTTTTCGAAATAAGTCTACAATTCGTCAGTATTTCTGCTCTTTATTTCGAACTTCGGGTCAAAATCCGGAGTAGAATCTGTAATATTATTAGTCTTGACCTGGCATATTGCCTTCATTCTCTAACAATGGTTGCCTCTCAGGGTTACAAAGAAATCTGAGAAAATTCATAAAAATCAACACCTAAGAACATGTTTTCAAAATTATTCGTAAATTAATTCAATTCACTCATTAATTCTTCAATTCAGTCATTCCCCATTCCTAACCCGTCATCTCGTTGTCAGCCGTTTACCCTCCACCGTAATGTAGACTAATCGCGCCATTTTTTTTTTTTTTGTAATAAATAATTTCATGGTAATTCTTTTGTGATGAATCTAAGCGGACTAATAAGTAATCTTATTCTTTTATTGTTGAAATTACTATCTTTAATCGCAAGTTCTATTCTAATAGTTTCTTCTTCAGTATTGGTCAGAAATGAAATAAGTGAAAGCATGTTCAAGGGACACTCCTTGAAGAAAAATATAGTAAGTGATACGATTATAAAAATAATTATATTTCAGTGCAAAGAGGTGAACAAATTAGCGTACGGCCTCACTTTCACTTTTTCTGTGAAATTGCTTTCGAGAGCTGTTACTTTTAAATGAATATAAAATAGTATTTTCAATCGATCTCTGAAAAAAAAACACAACGTCTCAACATCTCAAAAAGAAACACCTCAAGATCACAGAATCTTAGAAAGAAACACATCATGATGTGAAACTCTCAGAGAGAAGCACGTCATGATCTCAGGAGTGATCTCTGAAAAAAAAAACACCACGTCTAAACATCTCAGAAAGAAACACCTCAAGATCACAGAATCTTAGAAAGAAACACATCACGATCTCAGTATCTCAGAAAGAAACACGTCAAGACCACTGAAAATCAGAAAAAAGTACATTAAGATCTCTTGTAAAAAAACTATGACTCGTTTTAAAGATGAAAACAACGATCAAACAGCAGGGAAATAGGATTTCGAAACATCTAAAGAATATGTAAAAAGGAAAGAACATTCCCTGAGAAAAATTCAACAGGAACAAGATTGATCTCCAAATGAATGAAACACATTAACACCTCATAAGAGGGGGGCGGAAAAAAGAAATAAAAACTAACGTCTATGCTTGAACTCTGAAAATTTATTTACTAATTTTCCCCCCTCAATATGAGTAAATATGTTGGGCTATCGTTCATGACATACACCTCCCAGGTCTTTTGAACCGGAGTAGATGTTTGTCCAGTGTTTTTTGTTCAGGAAAGGGTTACCCTTTCTTTCTAAAATCTTCGCATTCTGTACCACTCCCAGTAAACATTATCTTGGTGACATTATCGCCTTGCTTTGGGTAAATTTATAAAAAAAACAGCTATAAAAAGAGAGAAAAATAAAGAAAAAATAATTCAGAAGACAAAAGTTGAAGATTGACATGGCATTAAATTTTTTGAAAATCAAAGTTAACTGTAAATTAATAAGTCGAAGGAGAGTTTCACAAGCGAGAAATGACAGAGAAGAAACTGTTAGCATAGAATTTACGGCTACATCTAGCCATTTCAACTGTAAAATGAAAAAATGTATCGAATGTAGACTAAGGGGAGGTTGTATTATAGCTTCGGGTTGGGGGCACGAGACCTTTGCACCTGGTAGACTGCATACTAAAATAATGTAAGAAACAGAGAAGTTTTAAGGAAAACGAAACCAAAAAAGGACATTTATATTGATATTTCTGAGATATTTTATCAGGAAATATTTCTGAATTACATAATGAGGAAATAGAGTTTAAGAAATTTGATACTCACAGGAATATTTCAGCTAAAAGAAACAGCGGAAATGGCGATTAACCTATCTATAGATCTTATGGCGGAACGATAGTAAAAAATAAAAAAAACTACCAAGAGTTAAAAAAGACAGAAAGTTGTGGAGAGCTGTGATAGAACAGTTCCCGAAGTGATCTAGCTCATACGCAAACTACTTTAGGAAGTGATTGGAATAGTAAAATGATAAAAGTTTTTTTTTTCTTTTTTTTTTTAATCATTTCACCCCGAGCAAGGCGGAAACGCCACTGATGTGCAGGGGGTTACATAAATGTAAAAAGATTAATTAGAAAAGAGTGAGGAGTACAAACTAGTTAGAAAGGAACAATAGAAAGCAGGTGCGATGACAGATACATAGGTGGAGAGAAAGGGAAGGTTATACAGGGGTTGGGAGAGAGCTAGAGTCCAGTGGTTAGTAGATGAGTATTGACTTTGCATTTAAATTTCTGGAGGTTGTAGCCGTCAGGAAAGCAAGAATACGGGAGCGAGTTCCACAGGCGGGAAGTGCGAGAGAAGAAGCTGCAGGAGTAGAATTGTCAAAAAATGATAGGAAGTTGTGAAGAGTCATAAATGACCACATCCTGAAGTGATGTGGCTAATAGAATAGTACGCAAATAACATAATTGGTAAGAGGCTTGGAAATACGACTTATACAAGGTAATAGATCACGACAATTTTACTTTCGCTCTTCCTGAAATTCTTCTGTTTTTAAACACGATGACATTTTTTCTGATGTTGTACAAATCCCCGACGAAACATGCATTATTACTTTAAGCTCTTATGATCTGGACAAAAATACTTATGTTGTATGTTTTGTCAAGATTAAATTTATCGTAATTCGAAAACTCGTGAATAAAAAAAAAATCGCGTGAAATAGCGCCATGGGAAATACCAAGATGTGACGACGAGATGCAGAAGGAAAGAAAGAAAAGATAAAATGGCGGTGAAATCAGGAGGCGAGAAATAATGTGTTGTGAAGACGATATGTACAGAGAAAGAAAGTGAAAAAAACAAAAACAAAAGAAAAAAACAAATTGCAAAAATAACGAGACGACAAATATGAACGCTAAAAATAAGAAGAAAGAAAGAGAAGAGAAAGAAAGAAAAAATAGGTAAAGGAAAAAAAATGAAAAAAAAATGATAAACACAAAAGAAAATGGCCGCAAAATAATGAGATGAGAAATAACGAGATGTGAGGACGAGACCTGCGTTTGGGACTCTTGCCTACCTTTCGACATTTCGGTATAAATTACTTAAAAAGACTTCTGTGTCGGAATTGAACGACACAAATGGAGAACTGAGGATGAACGACACGATGAACAATAAGGGAACCAAAACAATAATATAAAAACGTAGAAAAAATGTAAAAAATGAAAGAAAATGAAAGAGAAAGCAAGAAGATTGAATTAAATACAAAACAAAAAAAAATGGTGCATAGGCGGCAATTAAAAAATAAATTTCAGGTGGTTTTATTTATTTTCGAAGAAAATATTTCCAATTAAATTAGAAAGAACAAAAAATAGTGCAGAAGAAATAATTTAAGGGGTATTTCTACGGGACCTTTGACCTTCATAACAAATAATTATTATTATATATCGAGAAGTGGGTGTTAGAATATGGTCAGGTATATTCCAATTATTTTTATTGTAATTATTACTTTGATCTTGTGGCAAGCATAAACATGCATACATACAAACCCACTGCGTATCAATCGATTTACTACCTATATATATATATATATATATATATATATATATATATATATATATATATATATTACTGTGCAAAAATATTAGGACAAGAACTATTTTATCTTTTTAAGGCATATTGACAGAAAATAAACAATTTTATTAAAGTAATTTTATTTGATTTACTCAACAAATGCTTAAACAAGAAAAAAATACTTGTTACAAAATAAATTTAATATTTAGTATAATAGCCTTTTGCTTTGATCGCAGGCTTCATTCTGTCAGGCATTGACATCACAAGCTTCTTCAATGTATCTAATGGTATCTCCTGACTAGCAGATTGCATTTGTTCTCAAAGTGTGTCTTGAAAAGTAACATTAGATTTATCAATTTTTTTATCCAAAATATCCCACAGATGTTCAATAGGATTGAGATCAGGGCTTTGTGGGGGCCCAATTCAAATTCCGAAACCTTCCTTCCTTTTCCTTTTCAATTAAATAATACTTACAAAGGTTTGGCTTTTCACCCTGTATTTGAATTTCAGTGAGGTCTTTAGGAAAATCACCCCTGTCCTAATACTTTTTCACATTACCAGTAGTGTGCAAAAGTGCTATGACAGGGGTGATTTTAAAATTTATTTTGATGCCTCATAAAAGATAAAATAATTTTATAATACTTTTGCACAGTACTGTATATATGTGGGGTCGAGGGTGCATGTATTCGTAAGATGTACAATAGTATCCGAAACAAAAGTAAAGGTGATAAGACAGATAGGAGGATTTTATAACGACGCGTTTCGCCGGAGAACCATATGATTCCTTTGGGTTTCTTCAGCTCAAACTGAAAGAAAGACAAAACTCTGTGGTTTTACGTCTCTGAAGAAAAGTGGGTATCATAAATCAAATTAATTAAACTCGCTTATCATCATCTAAATTCCAAAGTGTGTCTGCCAACCTCTGTTTGTTCTAACTATATCTATATTTATAAACACGTTTGGTATTGTAGGATTTTAAATCGTAGATATTTTTTATTCTACACACATACACGCGCGCGTGCTTACAAACTTATCTAACCATTCAATATACACTACTGGCCATAATATTTTAAAGAAAAATTATGTATTTCATACTATTTTTAGTATTTATTGCCAAGTGGATAGTTCTAAATGAAAATAGAATAGTTTTTTGTTATTACTTTGCAAAATGTTACAAGGCAGCCAGGAATCCTTTGCTTCGGACAGCCAATAAGAAGAGGAGACTAGCATGGGGAAGAGAGCACAAAAATTGTACACCAGAAAAGTTCATTTGATGCACATATTATTGTGCAGTATTAAAAAAAGAAGCATTTTATTTTCATTTAGAATTATCCACTTGGCAATAAATACTAAAAATAGTATGAAATACATAATTTCTTTTAAAAAACTGGAGTGGCTTAATAATTATGGCCGGTAATGTATATATATAAATCTATAGGTGCGATGTATCAATTGTCGCTATTTGCCTTGTACAATTTTGCAAAGTAATAATAACAAAAGAACCATTCTATTTTCATTTTGAATTATCAACTTGGCAATAAATACTAAAAATAGTATGAAATGCATAATTTTAAAAAAAATGGGGAGGCCTAATAATCACGGCCGGTAGTGTATATACCAAAAGTATCTTTTGTAGTTTGTGAGGCGATCCCAGAGATTCCAAGCACAATTTTGTCTTTCTCTAAGGAAGCCAAAGAGAGCATGCACTTCTCAGGTGAAACGAGTCATTAATTATATTTTTTTCTCTTTGTCTCATCGCATATATATATATATATATTCTCCAACATTCGGATACTCCTTTATTAAGTTGGTTCTAAGCTTTCGGCTCACATTAGCCATCTTCAGCGAGGTTACATGGACGTTAACATAAAAACATCCACTCTCAGCGACAATTTTATCTTGTATTGACATAAAAGTTTGCTAGACAACGATAACAGTTACCAAAAATAGCAAACGCAGTTCTTAAATTTGTAATGCGGTTCAAGGACGTCACACCACGTGAGAGCTCAAAATGATAACAGAACCATATATTTAAATGCAATGTAATGTGTTATGACCAGATTTAAACGTGATTTTATTAAGTGTGGGTTGTTTCGATTTAATGTAGATAGCCTCCAATATCTGAAGGTTCTTTTTACTGTGTGTATGAGTGAGGATTATTGTGTTGCTGACTAAATGTTAGAGAATTTTTGTTTTTATTTTTACCTGAAATTAAAGCCAAAATACGATGTTTAGAACGGCTCATGATTAAACATAATAGATATTCATTGTCTCTTATATTTAATATATGTTTAGAAAATTATCTGCTGCCTCGATACACTAAATATCTGTGTGTGTGTGTGTGTGTGTGTGTCTGTGTGTGTGTGTGTGTGTGTGTGTGTGGAGAGAAAAAGAAAGAAACAGACAGACAGAATGGACATAGAAATCAACATTGCGTGTTGTCAGTTTCACGCCCCAATGGGCTCTTTAGACCAAGTGTTAGTTAGTCCTTGTTTTAGTGTGCGGAACCCGCCCCAAAATTTTATATAATTACTTGTTGACACATCCTATATATATATATATATATCAAGGCAGCAAATAGTTTTCTAAACATATACTGTTAAATATAAGAGACAATAAATGTCTATTATGTTTAATCATGAGCCGTTCTAAACATCGTATTTTGGCTTTAATTTCAGGTAAAAATAAAGACAAAAATTCTCCAAAATTTAGATAATTTTTATTAAGTTGGTTCTAAGCTGAAGATGGCTCATGTGAGCCGAATGCTTAGAACCAACTTAATAAAAAATTATCGAAATGTTGGAGAATTTTTGTCTTTATTTTTACCTGAAATTAAAGCAAAAATACGATGTTTAGAATGGCTCATGATTAAACATAATAGACATTCATTGTTTCTTATATTTAACAGTATATGTTTAGAAAATTATCTGCTGCCTCGATACACTAAATATATATATATTTAATTGGAGTAGATAGACTTAACTATCGCCCGGTTCACAATCCACCCACGTCTTTTGAAGAGGTGAAGAGGCTCATCCCTTGTTTCCTGTTTAGGATGTGGTTCCCGGCTTTCTTTTATTTTTTTCTTCCAATCTTCTTTCACTTTTTTTCTTTTCTCTTTTTTTTTGTTCTCAATTGGAGTAGATAGACTTACCTCTCGCCCGGTTCAAACTCCAACCACGTCTTTTGAACAGGTGAAGAGGCTGATCCCTTGTTTCCTGTTTAGGATGTGGTTTCCAGCTTTCTCTTATCCAATCATTTTACTCTAAAGTAGCCCCATGCGCATCAGTGGCGTCACCACCTTGCTTGGGGTGATATGATTAAAAAAAGAAAGAATATATATATATATATATATATATATATATAGAGAGAGAGAGAGAGAGAGAGAGAGAGAAACAAAGAGAGTATTTATATTATTCGGACTATTGTCCTCATCTTTGTTGTTATTACAGTCACTGGGGTATATCATCCTCATACAAATATAGACAAAGAGAATGGAAGGCACATTTATGTAATAGGCAGACGAAAGATTCTAGTGATCAAAATCAATTTTAGCCTTCCAAGGCTAAAATCAACAAAAATGGCTCAAATTCTACCCTTCGGTTCTCTTATAAATTTGATGAAACTGTTTATTACATAGTATTAGGGTACGCACTCCTTGTTGAGAAAGAATACATTAAACATGACAGGTTTGGACAATCTTTTTCATTGACATATCTGTTCGAGGTATAGCATTGAAATCTCGGATACATGGCACAGACACCACCCAAATGATATCACAAATGGTGATGAAGTGACTTTAATGTCGAATTTCCTAATCCTCACAGACAGGACAATTGATGCAAATAAATCAGACATTTTTTCACACCAAGCACTGATGTGCAGGGGGCTACATAAGAGAGTTGAAGTATTAGGCAAGAAGAGAGTGAAGAGAAGGACGAACAAGCTACAGGGGGTGAAAGAGAAAGGGCAAGAAAAGGATGTGAACACAGGAGTGAAGACAGTTGCGAAGGTAGAGAGAAAGGAAAAGAACAAGATACACGGGGTGATGTGGAGAGGGCTGGAGTTAAGTGGATAAGAGATGGGAATTGACTTTGCATTTAAATTCCTGGAGGTTAAAGCAAGTATATGGAAAGGAGTTCCACAGGCGGGAAGTGCGAGAAAAGAAGCTGATGGAATAGAATTGTCGCCTGCATTTGGTTGATTTAACTGTAAAAGGGTGAGCCCTTGTTGCCAGTCTGTTTGCCCGAGTAAATTCTTGTGGAGGGGGCACCAATAACCCAAGTTCGCCAGAGCAGAAGCCATGAAAATATTTATAGAAGAGACAGAGGGAAGCCACATCCCGACGATGAGAAAGTGGCTGGAGTCGAGCTGCCAGGTCGGGACCAATCACATTACGGATTCTCCTTTGGAGCCTGTCGAGAACACTGAGATGAACAGCAGGGGCGCCTGACCAAATACGACAACAGTATTCTATGCACGGTCGGATATGTGCAAAATGTTTTCATGTGGAAAAAAGCTTTCTGGCCCGACACAGTGACCCAACCTTCCTAGCAGTGTATTTAGCTGTTGATTCAATGTTGTTATTCCACTTGAGGTCATAAAAGAATTAAAAAAAAAGAAAGCTACCAACTAATTGATTTCTAAAATAATTCTTACAAAGTCAAATTATAATTGAACTAACAAATATGTGGAAACTTAAAACTACGATTATCCTTGTTGAACCAGAGGCATTTATGTGTGATAAAGAAGTGTAGCGAAAATCATGTAAGCACAATTCCTGGGCACACTGGCATCTCAGAAGTACAAACAGCACATATCACTCGCAAAATCCTGTCTATCTTAACAAAACGTTCCAAAAGAACATCGGTTAACAATCTTCCAGGTGTTTAAATGTAGGGTCAATAGACACCTCCTATCACACTAACTCCCAACTATTCCCACAACACTCTCATCTACCCAACCCTCATTCTCGGTATCCTCACCCGCCTATCACCCACCCTCTGTTATTTCCTATATTTAATCAGCCTTTCTCCACTCTACGTAGCCCCCTGCACAGTAGTGGCAGTGACATGCCTTGCTCGGGGTGAAACGCTTATAAAAAAAAAAAAAAATATTTGAAGACGAAGTGGGAAAGAGAAATCAACATAAAGAAGGCTGTCTCGAAGAAAGAAACTGACCCCATCCACATCAAGCCGTGACAAAAAATAATGGACTCCTCAGTCTTAGAACAATGGTTTGAACAAACACAAGACTAAGATACCGTAAATTTATCTGATTTCGGACCAGTCGTTCATGGGTGTATCTTTTCTCGCGCTTCCCGCCTGTGGAACTCCCTTCCACAAGTCTGCTTTCCCGACAGTTACAATCTCCAGGTGTTTAAATGTAGGGTCAATAGACACCTCCTATCACACTAACTCCCAACTATTCCCACAACACTCTCATCTACCCAACCCTCATTCTCGGTATCCTCACCCGCCTATCACCCACCCTCTGTTATTTCCTATATTTAATCAGCCTTTCTCCACTCTACGTAGCCCCCTGCACAGTAGTGGCAGTGACATGCCTTGCTCGGGGTGAAACGCTTATAAAAAAAAAAAAAAATATTTGAAGACGAAGTGGGAAAGAGAAATCAACATAAAGAAGGCTGTCTCGAAGAAAGAAACTGACCCCATCCACATCAAGCCGTGACAAAAAATAATGGACTCCTCAGTCTTAGAACAATGGTTTGAACAAACACAAGACTGAGATACCGTAAATTTATCTGATTTCGGACCAGTCGTTCATGGGTGTATCATACACGGCATATTTGAAGACGAAGTGGGAAAGAGAAATCAACATAAAGAAGGCTGTCTTGAAGAAAGAAACTGACCCCATCCACATCAAGCTGTGACAAAAAATAATGGACTCCTCAGTCTTAGAACAATGGTTTGAACAAACACAAGACTGGAACATGGGAAGACACAGTGGATCTATCTGATTTCGAACCCTTCGTCCATCGGTTTATTATCTTTGGCACTTTAGACGACAATCAGTTCTTTATTCAAACTAATGGTAATTTTTAAGACACGAATGAATATTTTATCAAAAATAAGAAAAAAAAAATGAAGTGGGATTTTTTCGGAGGAAACCTTTCATAGAAAATGTGTCACATTACTGATTAAACCTAATAACTTTGCTCCCTTATTCATTCACCTGTCTTCTCAACAATCTACATAACAATCACACCTTTCTTCGCCAAGCTACGTTATATTTACACTCTTCCTTACCAAGCTACGTGACACTTACACTTCCTTTCTCAGTTTCTCCCTTGCCATTTTTTATTCACACATGTACGCGAAGAAACCATACGTCTTTTCATTTTAATAAACAGCCGAAAACAAGGATTTAAAGAACGTTAATTCTCATATCACGCTACGGAAGATTTAGTTGTAAAAACAAGAAAATTAAAATATTTTATATTTTTATATCTAAAAAGCTTTCTCGCTTTTTTTTTTTTTTGTAGGTTGATTTCAATGCAAAACAAGCATCTTCATTTAAATGCGAACAAAAACACCGAAAATCAGAGTTAAAATACATTTTAAAACAAATTCACGCATTCGAATTTTGCCTAAGGAATTTAGACAGTTTTGCAGTTTCCACAAAAAAAAGCCATCTACAACACTATTGGCAGCAAACAACAAACCAAAGACTATGCGATTTCATCAGTAATATAACACGTTTGTTATGTTTTAAAAAATTAAACCTATGAAATATCCAACTTGACTTTAATTCTCGTTGAGGAATATAGGGGATGTGCAGTAGATATCGGCTCGGAACGAAAAAATCGGCGAACCGAGTTCGAATTCCAGTTGAATCCATTGCATTCACTTACGCACAAATACCCTTGGGAAAGGTATTAATCCGTCTCTTCCCTCCAGTTATGGTTTAAATAGCAGGACAGATTGGGTTCTATAGCCTTGGCTGGCAACCAGTCTACCGCAGAAAGCAATGGCAACCTACTGCGGGATAATCTTCTACCCAGTCAGTCATGTCTCTTTCGAGACATGATCGCCCAAGTGTGTGTTTCACGTATGGCACTTAACTGACTGACTGAGGATATAAGCGTGTCCAAAAATTCTAATCCTAATATCTTTTCTCATCATCCTTCAGTCTAGAGACCTAAAAATATACAATAAACATTATTATTGTCGTTGTTTTTGTTGCTGTTGTAATTGTTTTTGTTTTTATTTTTTGTCTCTCGAATTTCTTTCATTGGCCTACTATATCTTTTTTTTTTTAATCACCCCGAGCAAGGCTGTAACGCCACTGATGTGCAGTGGGCTACGTCAGAGTGAAAAGATTGGAAATGAGAAAGCCGGAAACCACATCCTAAACAAAAAAACAAGGGATGAGCCTCTACACCCGTTCAATAGACGTGGGTGGGGTGTCAAACCGGGCGATAGTTTAGTCTATCTACTCCAATTGTCTATCTACTCCAATTGTCTATCTACCCCAATTGTCTATCTACTCCAATTGTCTATCTACTCCAATTGTCTATCTACTTCAATTGTCTATCTACTCCAATTGTCTATCTACTCCAATTGTCT
>JBBBDQ010001462.1:2380000-2397500 GCA_037127315.1 Ascarosepion bandense | reverse complement strand
AAATCGATAATATATATATATATATATATATAAGGCAAGATGTTTGTGTGTGTGTCTATTTATCTGCTTGTATATCTGTATTTTTTTCTGCCCTTTTATTTTAGTCTTTGCTTCGGGTTTGGCTCTAAGTAGGTATAATTGTAGTTCTTAGTCTCAGCCATGATACCATTTACTCAGAGGACTTATTTAGCCTTCAAAATTCAGTTTACGACGAAAAAATACTTATTTGATATCGATACCAGGAAATCAAAATTTGACTTACATCCATTCATTTTTCTTTCAGTCTACGGTTTCACTTTAACTGGAAACAACTATTGCTTTTTAGTCTTTCGTGCCAACGTCCAAAGAGTCTGAGCTCCAGGACCATGGATTAGTTTTAAAGCTTTCATTACACCCGAGCAACGCCTGGCTATACTGCTAGTATATGTATATATATGGTCAGGTGTCCCCGCTGTTCATCTCAGTGTTCTCGACAGGCTCCAAAAGAGAATCAGTGATGTGATAGGTACCGACTTGGCTGCTCGACTACAGCCACTTTCTTACCGACGGAATGTGGCTTCCCTCTGTCTGTACTATAAATATTTTCATGGCTTCTGCTCCGACGAACTTAAGTCACTTGTGCCCCTGTCACATGAGTTTATTCGTGCAAATAGACTGGCAACTGGGTCTCACCCATTCACAGTCAGATCAACCAAAATGCAGCCGACAATACTACTCAAGAAGCTTCTTTTTTCGCATTTCCCGCCAGTAGAACTATCTTCCATATTCTTACTTTTCCGACGGCTCCAGGAATTCAAATGCAATATCCAATACCTGCCTCTTAACCACTTGACTTCAGTTGTTTCTACATCACACCTGTATTCCAATCCTTCTTTTGCTCTCTTCTCTGACATATATATATATATATATATATATATATATAGATAGATAGATAGATAGATAGATTCAAATTATATTCAAATGAATATAATTTGAATCTATCTACAAAATGTATAACAGGGTGAGGTTGTATTTATCAATCGAAGTTGATTACAATCCATGACGAGGTAAAAATCTCGGAACATAGAAATTTCGTGTCCCATTGTAAAGTATATAAATTTAAAATAAAAAGCAAATTTAATTTTATATATATATATATATATATACATGCTTGAAGAAAAATTTTATACCACAGAATTTATATATTGCTTTTAAAATGAAGGTGGACATTCTTTTTCTTTATATATATATTTGCTAAAACTTATCTCACCTGAAGATGATAGAAACCCCGCAATGCAAGCCCAAGCAAACACACTCTTGGTTTAAACAAAAAGCGTCTCCAACACCTTCAAATGAAACCTAGCCAAAACAAAGAACCAGTCCATAGTAAAATCCAGAGCACAGCTAGAATTATTTATTAGATGGTTCACAATGGACGCTCTCACACCCTGACTGAGCATTCTGTTAGAATGGTAGACTTTGATAAAACAGTAGCTGCTCTAGCATCTAATCATCGTTCATTCAGTAATGAATTAGAACACTCTCAGCTACTTTCGTATGTTATATATTGTATATAACACGCTCAAAATCTGCTTCCTTCTATCGAGCGCCCATAGCTCAGTGGTAGAATCGCCGATTGATGTCCCTGCGGTCGTGTTTTAATTCTGGCTAAAAGCAATCGGATGTTTAACCGTACCGATGAGCTGTGATACAGCAAAACAGATCCGTCTGTGGATGACTATATATATTTGAATAAAAATTTTGTACTGGAGAATTTATATATTGCCTGAAAAATGAAGGTGTGCATTCTTTTTCTTTAAAATGACTTTCATTCGCAGAACCATACAAACATAAGTCGTTAATGAATAATTATTTTGTATGTTTCTCCTTTTTTCGGGAGAATCTTTCTCAAGATGTGTTGGACAGAAATGGTTCCTTTTAAAGAAAAATAATTCTGCTATGTCAAGGTGGTTTAATGGTTAGCGAGTTTGCCTCGCTAGAACCGATTACAACTGAATAGTGAGTTCGACCCTAACTGGGTGCTCCATACTTTCGGCCTTGTGCAACATCTAAGCTGCGCTTTGAAAATCAGTATATATATATATATATATATATTCAGTTTGATATTGTCATTACTTTAAACATTATTTTACTAGATACTCTTTTTTTAAATAGATGCCCCGTTTTTATTTTAAACAATGTGTATTAAATCTATCAGCCAGCTCACTAGTTTTAAAAACCACATTATTTCCTTAAAACTCTCCGAGAAATTTATATATATTTATATATATATATATACCACTTTTCTGTGTAGACGCCACTTATCTAATAATAATAGTGCAATCAAAAACATTGATTAACCCATAATTTACAAGAAGAGAAAATTTGGTTGAAAATGCAAAAATACTATTGAAATCACAATATCAAAGGCATCTCGGTATAAGAGAGGCACTATATAGCAAAAAATTTTCTCCTATCGTCAATTTTATTTTTTAACAGTGGAAATGAATTTTTGAAATTTTTTAAAAAAATAAACAGATGTTCACGCGATATCCAGCCGCGCGCTACACGTGATAGCTTTAAAGAACTCACCCTGTCAAAACCCAAAAATTACATTACAGTCAAACATGAGGAGATTAAACAACACTGAAAAAATATCATCCTAGAAAATTGCCAATGAAGTGACTGAGCGCGTCTGGAAAGTCGAAAATGATGGAATATTTTACACTTTTTATCCAGCAAAAAAAAAAAAAAATGTAAGAATACTGGAAAAATTAAATAAAAAATTAATAAAATCTTCCTTGTTGGTCGTTTTTAACGAAACATGTTTAAATTAAAGACTGCTGCCTATATATATATATATATATATATATATATATATATGTCTCTGTGTGATATATATATATATATATATATCACATATATATATGTGATATATATATGTGATATGTGATGTATATATATATATATGTGCTATGTGATATATATGTGTGATATGTGATGTGTATGTATATATATGTGTGTGTGTGATATGTGATGTATGTATATATATATATATGTGATATATATATATGTGATATGTGATATATATATATGTGTGTTATGTGATATATTTATATATATATATATGATATTTGATGTATATATATATTTGTGTGATATGTGATATATATATATATATATATAGGTGCTATGTGATATATATATATATATATATATATATATATATATATATATGTACTTGTGTGTGTGTGTGTGTGTGTGTGTAGCTCTCAGTACATGCAGAGAAAAACTGCCGTGCGGAGATATGGCTACACATACACGCATATACAATTTCGTGTGAAGATAGCAAGACCGAAGTGAATGTTCAATTCTGTGTTCACAGCAGACGATCTGACAGCAAACAAAGTCGGCCATTTTGTGATAGGCCCTGCTTCACTCATGAATCGAAGTTGATTACAATCCAGCAATTCACGGGAAATGGTCCCAGGCTGACGTCTCTTGCACATTGTGGCCGTTCTCACAGGAAAAATATGGATAATTATGAATTTCAACGGAAGATACATCGAACATCAGTCCCAGTTTTTAGCGTTCCCTAACGAGGCCGGCCTGTTGGACTCAGAATAAGGAAAAAAGGACTAAACATGGTCGGCTGTGTGGAAAGACAATTCCTTCGTTTTCAAGGCTTTTTTTGCAGTGGCAGCCATGTTTTTGATCTGGGATCTTCTATTGTCTACAGAAAAAGAAAAATGTATTTTTTTTATTTTACTTTAAACCAAGTTACATGCGATAGCGTGGTAATTTGCATTTTATAACAAAATGTATAACAGGGTGACGTTGTATTTATCCTTTTTTTTTTCTTTTTTTCTTTCAAATGGTGAAGTTTGGACTGTTATGGCGATGTTCTTAAAACACTGTTTGTCTGTCCGTCTGGTCTTTTACACCTACAATGCGAAGATCGATTGATAAATTT
Organism: Ascarosepion bandense; assembly: GCA_037127315.1. NCBI lineage: Eukaryota > Metazoa > Mollusca > Cephalopoda > Sepiida > Sepiidae > Ascarosepion > Ascarosepion bandense. The sequence goes on along the minus strand of JBBBDQ010001462.1, from coordinate 2,393,548 downwards.
ACTACAACGTGGATATCATCGGAGAAAAGAACTTATACGAAAGACTATGTTCTGCGAATTTGCAAACTCAGAAGTCCATTTAAGCATTCCAAACCATATCCCAAAACGAATCTAACAATATCATACAATGATCCTGCTTTCCTTCCTGAGGCCAATGTAGTGATTATGATGGGATTATGCTGATGACATAGATATTCACAGTTTGGAAAATATTTTCTACCAAGTGTTTTAAGGAATGGGAGTTAAAAATAAATGTTTCCAGAACAGAAATTACGATCCGTAAGTGAAATGAACACAGATGATACAGTGCTGATAGCAGACACGGAAAGGAAAATACAAGACCTCCTACAGAAGTTAGGTGAAAAGAGTGACAAGAAAGGACTACAAATAAATTGCAAGAATACCGAATGCATGGTCATTAGCAAAAAGAGCAGCCGAAAATGCCAAATACAGGTGGGAGATACTAAAATAAACCAGGAAAAAAAATTTAAATACCTGGGAAGTGTTCTAACAGAAGATGCAAAGTGTGACACAGAGATCCGAAGGTGAATTGGCATAGCGAGGGACGCGTTCCAGAAGCTGAGTAAAGTATTAAGACACAGGAAACTTTCACTAGAAACAAAGAAGAGAGTACTGGATTGCTATGTGCTGTCAGTACTTCAATATGGCAGTGAATGCTGGACAATATCATCAAAGATGAAGGAAAAACTTGAAGCAGCTGAAGTGTGGTTCTACAGGAGGATGCTGCGGATATCATGGACAAAGCATGTGAGCAATGATGAGGTTTTGGAAAGGATAGAAACAAAAAGGAAATTAATACTGAGCATCAGGAAGTGACAGCTGATGTTCCTGAGATATGAAATGAGAAAGGAAGGTTTGGAGAACCTGATACTAACAGGCCAGATAAAGGGAAAACGAGACAGCGGAAATCAACGGATAACATATTTGAAGGACCTAATCAGGTGGATGACAGAACGGGGGTTGCGTGGTGTTACAGAAGAAAGTGTGCTAAAAAACACCATGAATAGGGAGACGTGGAGGGCCATGATTGCCCACGTCCTGAAAGAACAGGCACATAGAAGAAGAAGACCTACTAAAAGTCTGCCATTATCAACAGAGCATGGGGAGATGAATCTACAAGTGATCGGACAGTACAAGGTGGTTCTAGAAATTCCCTACTGAAAAATGAGAGTTTTGAAGATGAAGAAGGTAAAGGAGGGTCAAGCAGTCTTGACAACAAACAATTGCAAGTAGTTGTCGAGCAAAATCCGCTTCAAAGTGTCAGAGAAATGTCTCAGATGCCTGGTGTTAGCAGTGAAACAGTCTCAAGCCATTTGTCGAGTATAAGCGCGATGAAAAACTCGATAAATGGGACCTGCATTGGTGAATCGACGTGGTTCAATTCTGATCCACGAAAATAGGCAGTCACATGTTGCAAGAATGACATTGCAAAAATTCACAGACACGGGATACGAGGGTTTACACCATCCTCCATATTATCCTGATCTTTCACCCAAAGATTATCATTTTTCAAGCACTTAAGCACATTTTAAATGATGAAACTTTTAGGTCCAAACCAGAGGTGCAATCAGCTTTCAAAGATTTCGTTCCATCACAGCCAATAACATTTTTATCGACGAGGAATAAATAATCTTGTCAATCGATGGCAGAGGTGCATATATGCTCATGGCTCGTTTTTTGACTAATTACAAGATTTTTATTTTTAATTTTTCAAGATTAAAATTATGTTTCTGAAATTGGCCATTATATTTGTCACAAGGTAATACTATACAAAGTATTACAAAGATGTACAGCGAAGCTCACATTCAGTGGGGAGTGACTGGAATCACATGCAGGGGAAAAGTAACTGGAGTCGAGATGTCAAGTCAGGACCGATAACAATTTTGCTCATTTTGCTCTTCATATTCACCCTGGGTCCTTATTTGATCTGCATGGGCTAATATACTGTTACCGTTTTCTCTATTTATTGTAGCTGTGTCCTTTTTGAATGATAAATTCTGCCATTTCCGGATTAACTTCTTTGTTTGTTTTTTTTGTTTTGTTTTTTTTTGTACCACATTTTTTTCATTTGTGAAATACGACATCGTTAGCGGAGCTCGAATTTGTCTTGCAAGTTAGTGGGAAATGCCATAGTGGAGACTTTCATTATCGCCTCGCATCCCGCTGTAGCCAAAAATCAATCCGTAATTTCAATTTCGCCTCCCTTCTCCTTGTTGTCTTTCAGCTTTTTACTTCTTGCACTTGTTAAAAACAGCAAATCCATGCATCTACAAAACCTGGATCTTCTCGAGACAAATGGGATCCTATTGGCGACGCCATTGATGTGAAGTGAAGTTTTACACTAATCAGTCGCTAAGTTTGTCCCTATATAACTCAGTGATGAGTTATATAGGCTCTCTTGCACTTATGCAAATTAGGCATATTAATTTGCACTTATGCAAATTAGGCATATTAATTTGCCAGTGTCACTACACATAATAATCAATGTTTTTTAAATTTTAACTTATTTTTAGGCAGAAACATTTTTGAAGTATAGAAACCCTTAATTATGAGCATCACAAATCATAATGATATTAGACTAATATATAACATTAACTCTATGAAATATTCACAGCATTTCCTATTAAAAATATAACCCTGCTGTTAAACATAGGCAAACGTTGATAAAACTTCAGCATTTGGAGAAAGCGAAGAGTGGTCATGTGAGAGTAAAGTTAACCTATTTGAAGCTGATGGCACCCCATGTTTTTGGCGTCCTCATGACGAGGAAAAGTGATTCGGACCTACAGTTTAGCATGGTGTTGGAAATGTCATGCTACAGTAGCAACGATCATCTGTATTTCATCGTCGGAGATTTTGAATGGTGAAAGTTAACGCAGGATATTACAAGAAAACATGTTGCTCCAAACCTTTTGGAAGAAGATCTACACATTTATAAATCTACCATTCTTCTATGCATTGAATACTGCTGCCATATCTGGTCGGGTGCTCATCTCGAGGTTCTCGACATAATTCAAAGAAGGGTCTGCAATATAATCGGTCCTGACTAGGCATCTCGATTTCAGTCAATTTCTCACCGATAGAAGTGGCTTCCATCTGTCTTTTCTACAATTATTTTCACTGCTCTGATGAGATTTTTCCCTGGTTTCCTGTCCACGTGAATTAAAGTGTACTACTAGACAGGCATCTAGGTCCCCACCCTTTACCTTTAAAAAATGACGACAAAGCATGTATCCTTGCTGATGCACAAACACGGAACACAGTTGATTTTCTAAGCGCCCCTTAGATGTGGCACAAAGCCGAAAATATGGGTTACCCAGTGAGGATCGAACTCACTACTCAGTTGTAATAGGTTCTATTAAGACAAATTGGCTTAGCATTACACAACGCTGAGGTGCCCAGACCGGAACAGTGGAACACATTCAGACTTCTGTCTGAGTGCGTTATATATTAATATTTACGGCCACGTGATCTCAGGATGTGCGTTGTAGCGCAGTGGATATCGACTAGGAACGAGAAATCGGGGAACCGAGTTCGAATTCCAGTTGAATTCATTGCCTTCACTTATGCACAAATACCCTTGGGAAAGGTATTAATCCTTCTCTTCCCTCCAGTTATGGGTTAAATAATAGGACAGATTGGGTTCTATAGCCTTGGTCGGCAACCAGTCTACCGCAGAAAGCAATGGCAACCTACTGCGGGATAATCTTCTGCCCAGTCAGTCATGTGTCTTTCGAGACATGATCGCCCAAGCGTGTATCGCGTATGGCACTTAACTGACTGACTGATCTCAGTAGCACAATTCATTCAATACTTACGTTTGTTCCCTAGTGATACATGTTCGACCAGACGTGTCCGGTTATTCTTTCGCACTCAGTAACCGCGGGTTCACTGCCTCGAAGGGGGGGGGGGCGGGAATGATAAAAAAAACTTAAATTCATTTTCTATTTTTATGTTATGTAATAAATGATTATGTGAATCACGTGTATTTCCACACAATTACATTCACTCATTGTACATATACACACACGACCATCACGTGATAATCTTTCTTACTTTCCCGCTTTTACTCGGGATGTATATATAGCAGGCACGTGCTACACCCAGCAGTTGGCAGCAGTTCCAGTTTGAACACCAAGTAAGGCAGTGACAGTAACAGCTATCGTGGGGTCCCTTTCTTCAATATCAAGTAATTCTCTCACAAACCCGCATTAATTGCAAGACGCAATTAGGTGTTTTTATTTCTTTAAATAAGATTTAAAAATTATTACAGTTGGCACCTACATTTCTTACGGTCACCTCAGGCCGAACTATACGAGCCTTAAGCCCAACTCAGTCTCTCATACAAATCCATTCTTTTGTTCAACTACAATGAATGTTATTCATGAACTCTCAGATTTGAATAATTCTTTTTAGCAATAATATTCCTTACACAAATTTCTTATCACACTGATAAATCTTACAACAACAATAAACATTCCAACTTACCTTAAAAGCTCTTGTGGTGATACAGACCGAGCAAAAGCGAGGGACCAGATTTTTGCACTCTCACGACCAAAAAGCAAATGAACAAAACTAAAATATTAAATTTCCAGTTCGCGAGCCTACGCGAATTTTATTTATCAGCCAATGGGAGCCTAGAATCAAATACGGATGTGAATTCCCTAATGAGCTGCTGCGATCCAAAAAGAAGATATAAAAAGCCGATACAGAAAGCATCGCCAGACAGACAGACCGACCCAGACAGACACACACAGACAGACTCGAGAGAGACGAGAGTAATTAGTATCTCCCTTGACCAAGTCAAGCGGTTTACTATGCTCGTCGCTCTTACCTCTCATTTCCTTCTTCGCTGTCTCAAAACTACTTACTGGCCTAATGAGCGGATACATCAAAGACATTCCTTACTTACAACGCTCCCACATACCTAAGTATTAATTTTCTTTTCAGCATTTATTGCCATGAACATTTTAACGTCCGTTGAACCCATATTTAAAGGATTACTTGAATTGTAAAACCTTAATTGATATGTGTATATATAAAATGTTATTTTTCAACTCAATTTGCTTTTTTTGATTTACAATCTTTTTATGACTTATAGTGGGCTATCTACAACGAGGCCAAATTCCGTTAACCTGCAACAATATACAACTACCTTTTAAAAGAACGCCTACCCACTATAATCTAATACAAATTTTCATATAGTCTGTGGGAGACAATTTCAAACAAACAATTTCACATCATATTCAACTTCTATGTAATTTATGTATTCTTGTTATTATTTGTTAAATACACTGGATCGTTGCAAATTGATATTTTGACAATTTAATTCCACTTTCTAGTTGCTTGTTTAATGAATGATTTTCAACGCTTATAAAAATAATGGTGGTTTGTAAGGATTTGGGTAGGAAGTTCCTTTGGGAAGTAGCCTTGTGCCATGTGAAATCCAATAGAGAAATTAATCCAAATTAACCTTGCAGCAGAAGCCCACACAATTATGTCAAAAATAATTATTTTGTATGAAAAAATAAATTTTTTACTACAAATACTGCAAAACGATTAGAAAACACTATTTTACCCCTCCCCCCGCCACCAAAAAAAAAAGATATTGTAGTTTAGATGAAATTTTAGTCCTGGGTAACGCCATAAACTACGCGATTGAGAGATTTAAAGGAACGTGGAACCGCCCCCTAATTGCTGTGTTTTCCCAGTTCCACCCTGACACGTAACAATAACACCGGTTAAGGTCACGCTATGGTCAAATACTTAACCCCCAGACTGGTGTCAACGTAATACAAAAGTATAGAAATAGATTTTTATTGTAAAAATTACCAGCAATACATATTTGTAAAATAAATATCAGCAATATTTAGACAAGTATTAAATAGACAAAAATATCAGCAATACTTAGACAAGTATTAAATAGACATAATATTACCAGCAATACATATTTGTAAAATAAATATCAGCAATATTTAGACAAGTATTAAATAGACAAAAATATCAGCAATACTTAGACAAGTATTAAATAGACATAATATTACCAGCAATACATATTTGTAAAATAAATATCAGCAATATTTAGACAAGTACTAAATAGACATAATATTACCAGGAATACATATTTGTAAAATAAATATCAGCAATACTTAGACAAGTATTAAATAGACATAATATTACCAGCAATACATATTTGTAAAATAAATATCAGCAATATTTAGACAAGTATTAAATAGACAAAAATATCAGTAATACTTAGACAAGTATTAAATAGACACAATATTACCAGCAATACATATTTGTAAAATAAATATCAGCAATACTCAGACAAGTATTAAATAGACAAAAATATCAGCAATACTTAGACAAGTATTAAATAGACACAATATTACCAGCAATACATATTTGTAAAATAAATATCAGCAATACTTAGACAAGTATTAAATAGACAAAAATATCAGCAATACTTAGACAAGTATTAAATAGACACAATATTACCAGCAATACATATTTGTAAAATAAATATCAGCAATATTTAGACAAGTATTAAATAGACAAAATATTACCAGCAATACATATTTGTAAAATAAATATCAGCAATATTTAGACAAGTATTAAATAAACAAAATATTACCAGCAATACATATTTGTAAAATAAACATCAGCAATACTTAGACAAGTATTAAATAGACAAAAATATCAATAATACTTAGACAAGTGTTAAATAGACACAATATTACCAGGAATACATATTTGTAAAATAAATATCAGCAATATTTAGACAAGTATTAAATAGACAAAATATTACCAGCAATACATATTTGTAAATTAAATATCAGCAATACTTAGACAAGTATTAAATAGACAAAAATATCAGCAATATTTAGACAAGTATTAAATAGACAAAATATTACCAGCAATACATATTTGTAAAATAAATATCAGCAATATTTAGACAAGTATTAAATAGACAAAATATTACCAGCAATACATATTTGTAAAATAAATATCAGCAATACTTAGACAAGTATTAAATAGACAAAAATATCAGCAATATTTAGACAAGTATTAAATAGACCCAATATTACCAGCAATACATATTTGTAAAATAAATATCAGCAATATTTAGACAAGTATTAAATAGACAAAATATTACCAGGAATACATATTTGTAAAATAAATATCAGCAATATTTAGACAAGTATTAAATAGACACAATATTACCAGCAATACATATTTGTAAAATAAATATCAGCAATATTTAGACAAGTATTAAATAGACACAATATTACCAGCAATACATATTTGTAAAATAAATATCAGCAATATTTAGACAAGTATTAAATATTACCAGCAATACATATTTGTAAAATAAATATCAGCAATATTTAGACAAGTATTAAATAGACACAATATTACCAGCAATACATATTTGTAAAATAAATATCAGCAATATTTAGACAAGTATTAAATAGACAAAATATTACCAGCAATACATATTTGTAAAATAAATATCAGCAATACTTAGACAAGTATTAAATAGACAAAATATTACCAGCAATACATATTTGTAAAATAAACAAATAAATATTACCGTCAATATATTTTTGAAAATAAAAAAATATTACCAGTTATACATTTTTGTAAAGGAAATTACTAATGCTCCCAAGAAAACTAAATTTCACCATTAAATGTTTCACAAGTTGTATTTATACTGCTAAACAAATGAACCAACCATCACGCAAGTGAAATATTAGAGCAGTGAGAAAAATATTTTCAAATGGAATTTAATTTGAAAAATATTTCAATGACTTGCTTGAATGGAAGTGAAACAAGTGCTGTATTAACTACCCTAGTTTATTATAAAAATAATAAAACTTTTATTAAACTAATCTACACTTCGAAAATAATTTGAAATTGTGTAAACCTGACCATCTTCATCTTCTGTAAAATAAAGCATTATAAATTATTTTAACAAATTTTAAGTTCATTAAATTGCATATTATGATTACCCAAATTCCCTGGCCTTCAAACAGGCGTGTAATATTTTTTAAAAGTATTTCAAAACTAGTTGAAGAGAATATTTTCCCAATAGTTTAGCTATGATATAGCTTGTTCGAGATTAACGACAAATAAAAACTAGAAATGATTACGTGTCTGCAAAACCTGTAGTTTATAATAATATTTTATCCACAGCTGTGTAATATTTTTTTAATTATTTCAAGAATAGTTGAAGAGAATAATTTCCCCATAGCTTTGTGTCTCTTAGTTACGATGAAGCTATTTCGAGAGTAATGACAAATAAAAACTAGAAAAGATTACGACTCTGCGCATCCGTAGTTAATAATATGCCAGCAGCTGTGTGATATATTTTTAATTGTTTTAAGAATAGTTACAGAAGATATTTTTCTAATAGTTTTGTATATTTATTTACTAAAAGGCATCAATTTTTTGCAAAACAAAATCCTAGACTTTATTCGGCAGCGAAACCTCTGATTGAAAGATTGAATGTTTTGAGGGGCTTGGAATCACCTCTTTATTGAAGTTGCTTCCATGTCCACCTTCATCAGTTTTGGTAGCAACAGTTAATTTTCTCAAATTATATTACAAAAGATCTCATTAAAATTTGTTGTTGTTACAGACTTCTTTTTCTTCGTGTGTCGTGTTCCTTCAGGACGTAGGCGATCATGGACTTTTACTTGGCTCTGTCTGAGGAAGGAAGGCATGGAGAATTTAATACTCACTGGACGGATAGAAGGATAGAGAGATGGAGGAAAGCAGCGGAAAACATACTTAAGAGGCCTGAACAAATGGATAGCGGAGCTGGGTTTTGGAGGGATACCAAGAAAAAAAATATTGAGAGCTTCCTGATTTTAAGTATAAGCTTCCTTTTTGTTTTCATCCTCTCCAAAACCTCGTCGTTGCTCAAATGTTCGGTCCATGGTATCCTCAGCATCCTTCTGTAGAACCATATTTCTGTTGCTTCGAGTGTCTCTTATAGAAGGAGAGATATCACTCCAGTACATTTGTCTTTGTTTCCTACGAAACTTCCCTGGTTATCAATACTCTGCTGAGCTTTTGGAATGCTAAAAAAAGTAAAAAAAAAAAAAAATGAAAAACAACGAAATTAAACGTGGTGGTAGTCTGCTTCAGGTTCGCCTAGTCTCATAAATAAATGAGAAATACAAGTTTTTACTCAAATTTTAATGTCTTTACTTCACATAAAGTCGGCTCTTATGTAGATACGACCATTAAATTAATCACTGAAGAAACAGCATAGTATGAAGAAAAAATTTCCCAAACTTAATAAAAACGAACTTTTTCTATCAAAATGTTTCCGTTATTGTTAAGAAGAAAGATCAAAGTTTTTTAATTATTTAAAAAAAAATTTAATCCTTCGAAATTTTGCTAAAAATTTTGGAGCCAAATCGTTACGAGAGTTTACAATGGAAAACGTAATATTACATAATTCACTTTTTTTTTTAGTGACAAATACATTAATTTAGGAATTCTTGCAAAAATTAAATATTTGTCAGATTTTAATGAAACTTTCGGAACTTATTCACAAATTAATCAAATTATTCCTAAAATCATTATTTTAAAAATATTAGTTAACTTTTTTTTCATCTGTTACCCCACTCTATGTAAATTTATGAAATTTCAAGAAATTAAATTCTGTAGACAAGAATGGTTTTATTAGTTAAACAAAGGACTCATTGATTTGTAAAACATATATTATTTTTAAAACCATTTAGCCTCTTTTACCGACAACCTGCTCCGAATAATAAAAAAATGTAATAAAACTATGAAATTATAGTAATAATATAATTGTCAGACATAGTCTGAAGAAAAAAAATCGATTAATAATAAAACTTTAAAAGAATTGTTTTCATTTTACTTTTTTTAATTATAAGAATTTATATAGTTTCAAAAATATTTTTAAAATATTTCCAAAACTTGTAGATGTTCGGTTATAAAGTGAGGATTATATTTACTAATCGAAAATTGAAAAGTTTAATACAAATCATCTAGCCATCGTATTTTTAAAATAATATTCATTTTTTGTGTACATTTCAAGTTTTTTTTTGTATGGTAATTTCTATGTGTACATTAAAAGGTCATGTGTTTCAGGGTTTCTTTCCCTTACAGGAAAAAATTGTACAGTTATGTCACTATCCTATCTCTCATCTGGCGAGCCGTCAACACATTTGAAATACGGTGGGCAGGTTAAAAAGTTCAACGCTGTGATTAAGACATAGTTTTATTCAAAATTGCATGCTGTAAATAAGTAATATTTTTGCAAATCAGATAAATTTAACATAAAAGTTGATAATTTTGTAAAAAATAATGTATCACAGTTGCATATTTTATTTTTGCAAGATTTTTAAACCCGAGAATTAACTTTTGTTTAAAAATGTGTCGATCGATCAAAAGTGGCCGAAAAATGAAAAAAAAAATTTTGAAGTTTAAAAATTTTAGATTCCAATCAATATAATTTTTGTTTGAAATACACCAAAGTATTTTGCTTACAGGAATTTTTAAATTTAATCATTTAGCTTTCAGTTAAAACTAGAATAAAATTTTTTTAAAAAGTCTTATTTTTAAAAATTCAATTTAAAAGTTAGTTATCGAAAACGAATGGAGGTAGCAACTCTTACTGGATATTAACATTTCATAACTAAAAATATATATCGAATATGTGTCCAAAACAATTTTTGAAAGCATTTTACGGCTATGTGCGATAACGATGTGGTGCAGTGGATAACGACTCGGAATGACAAATCGGTGAGCCGAGTTCGAATTCCAGTTGAATTCCTTGCATTCACTTACGCACAAATACCCGTGGGAAAGGTATTAATCCGTTTCTTCCCTCCAGTTATAGGTTAAATAATAGGACAGATTGGGTTCTATAGCCTTGGTCGGCAACCAGTCTACCGCAGAAAGCAATGACAAACTACTGCGGGATGATCTTCTGCCCAGTCAGTCATATCTCGTTCGAGACATGATCCCCCAAGCGTGTATCACGTATGGCAGTGAACTGACTGACTGAACATAATGGTTGTAAACAATTAAAGCTTCTACTGGGCATAAAATGGGGGTTCGGTTTTCTATTGTTATGAAGTAATAAACTGATCCCCCACAAATTAACAATTAATAATATAATTCATCTCTTCTCCCCCTAGCTATGAGTCAATTAATAGGACAGATTGGGTTTTATAGCCTTGGCTGGCAACCAGTCTTCCGCAGAAAGCAATGGCTACCTACTGCGGGATAATCTTCTGCCCAGTCAGTCATGTCTCGTTCGAGACATGATCGCCCAAGCGTGTATCACGTATGTCACTGAACTGACTGACTGTTTTTGTATATACTCTACCAGGTGTCCTTATGAAATGTATCTTATATGTGACTGTAGCACCGACAGAAAACCTTTAACCTGTCTTTGTATACGTGATTTGTTTACGTTTTGCTGCAAACCCTTCTCAAGGTTCTCTTCACATAAAGTCAACTATAATTGGATATTAGGACTCCCTAGAGCCGAGTTCGAATACCAGTTGAATTCGTTACATTTACTTACGCGGAAATACCATTAGGAAAGGTATTAATCTATCTCTTTTCCCTCCAGCTATGGGTTGAATAGCAGGACTGTTATGGTACCCTCCTACAATGAATGAACTCTTCCTCTTGCTATATATAGATTGCGCGCGTGACTTCTAGGGAGCAGTTAAAGATCAGTAACTGCCTTTGTCACTGTCAGCCCTCTGCCTTCGGGTAGAGGGCGCTCTCTGCTTCCGAGCAGAGTGCAATAACCCAGTCGTTGTTCCGCCGAAGGGTAGAAGCACGACTGGGCAAAAATAGACAGACATTTTTTGGCCGGGCCATATAGCCCGGAAATCCCAGATATAAACTGACCATGTGTCATATGTTGCCCTTACTGGGAGGGAAGACTAAATAATGAGTCGTAGAGAGTCACTAGACTGACGACTCTACGACACTGTCAGCTCTCTGTCTTCGGGTAGAGGGCGCTCTCTGCTTCTGAGCAGAGAGCAATAACCCAGTCGTGGTTCCGCCGAATGGTAGAAGTACGACTGGGGAATAATAGACAGACATTTTTTGGCCGGGCCATATAGTCCGGAAAGCCCAGTTATAAACTGACCATGTGTCATATGTTGCCCTTACTGGGAGGGACGACTAAATAATGAGTCGTAGAGAGTCACTAGACTGACGACTCTACGACACTGTCAGCTCTCTGTCTTCGGGTAGAGGGCGCTCTCTGCTTCCGAGCAGAGAGCAATAACCCAGTCGTGGTTCCGCCGAAGGGTAGAAGTACGACTGGGGAATAATAGACAGACATTTTTTGGCCGGGCCATATAGTCCGGAAAGCCCAGTTATAAACTGACCATGTGTCATATGTTGCCCTTACTGGGAGGGACGACTAAATAATGAGTCGTAGAGAGTCACTAGACTGACGACTCTACGACACTGTCAGCTCTCTGTCTTCGGGTAGAGGGCGCTCTCTGCTTCCGAGCAGAGAGCAATAACCCAGTCGTTGTTCCGCCGAAGGGTAGCAGTACGACTGGGGTATAATAGACAGACATTTTTTGGCCGGGCCATATAGTCCGGAAAGCCCAGTTATAAACTGACCATGTGTCATATGTTGCCCTTACTGGGAGGGAAGACTAAATAATGAGTCGTAGAGAGTCACTAGACTGACGACTCTACGACACTGCCAGCCCTCTGTCTTCGGGTAGAGGGCGCTCTCTGCTTCCGAGCAGAGAGCAATAACCCAGTCGTGGTTCCTCCGAAGGGTAGAAGCACGACTGGGGAATAATAGACAGACATTTTTTGGCTGGGCCATATAGCCCGGAAAGCCCAGTTATAAACTGACCATGTGTCATATGTTGCCCTTACTAGGAGGGACAGCTAAATAACGCAGTTAAAGAGCAGTTAACTGCCTCACGATTGTCTTCGTGCGGGGAGTAATAACCCAGTTGAAGCTAAGCTGAAGTGTGGAGTCTCGTCTGGGGAAAATTAGACATTAATTTTTTCCCGGGCCATATTGCCCGGATTACCCAAATTAAAAAAACCTGATGCCACATTTTGCCTTAAGTTGGAAGACGAATAAATACCGCAGTTAAAGAGCAATTATAGAGCAGTCAAGTACAGCAGTTAACGAGAGCAGTTGATGACAGCTACTAGTCATGCAATAAGCAGCGCAATAATACCTTCAGACTTATTTCTATAGTACTTATTATTAACACTTCTTTTAAATTTCCGGTATCTTGTTATACTAATATACTGTTTTGAATCTATGACTTCTTGTTCCGTGTCTTACTTCCGGTACAAACCGGTCACTACAATTTGCGGCAAAGTTAGGCCACAACTCGACAACGATCCGCTTAAAACATAATAATCAAGCGGGTTGCAGTTTGGACAGTTAAATAGGAAGATGTAAGAAACGATGTGGTCGCAGAAATTGTCTGACAGCCTTAATGGGTTTTTTTTCTGTTTATGTTTTTTTTTTTTTTT